>MU228019.1:1953053-1972597 GCA_018584345.1 Thuja plicata
AAGAAGAATGAAATAGCCCTAAATGCATTTAAATGCATTTTGCAGCATAGGATTGACATACTGAAAGATAAAATAGATGTCATCTTGAATGCTTATAATAAATTACCCACCCTACACACAGAAGTAATAGGGTACATTGCCACTTTGAACCCCTATTTTGTTATTTGGTCTCCTAGGGTCCAATTGTTTTAAAAAATTGCCTATTTGCAGCCTCTTAGATCAGATTTACCTGAGGTTGTGACTGAGGTTGAAGATGAAGTCAAAAAGGTTAATATAGCCTTGTCATTTTTTAAGGGTAAGTTGAATTAGGTAGAGGCTAAGTTAAGCCTATTTTCTCCAAATTTTAATAGATTTGTTCCTCCTCTGAAAGGAGAAGATGATCAAGTGAAGGCCTTAGAAGCCTGGAGGAGAGAATTTGACAGCAAAATGCCCAGTAATGAGGCATTTATTTTAGGATCACATCTAGATTTGGAAGGTTTCAATAAGATTCTGGATGAAGCCTTCAAAGCAGAGACTGGCATGAAAAAATTCCTAGTGGATGTCAAAAGCATCACAGATGTCAGATGGGAAAGGCAAAAGGCATAGGTATAGAGTACACAGAGCTTTAAGTGGCCAATAGAAGATAAAGTGACAGGGAGATATTTGGGGAATATTTGTCACCTGATCATTGAGCATAGGGAGGTTAGCTATTAATGAGGATGAGTGTAAGTTAGCCTATAATGGTGGTCTCTTAGTCTTGCTATAAATACCAGAAGCTATCTTGAACATTGTCAAACAAAGGTGCCAGATTCCAGAATAGGACAAAGAGTATCAGATTTTATCCCTTATTTTTGTCCTTCCACCGCTTCTACATTCTTTTCTTTTGTCTTTTATGTACTTTTAGGATTAGGTTCCTTCAACCATCTGAGGCTTGTTACATCCTAACATAAATGATTCCAAGATGGTTAAGGACCTATAAATAGACCCAGATTGTAAAAATCAAAGGAGATGAAATATATTAAAAATCAGACTTTCTAGATTTGTGTCTGTGTCTTCAAGATTTTAAGCTTTTTATGTACTAGAGCAGGACCATATCAATAAAATACAATGCAATTTTACTCTATTTTCATTTTTGTCTATTTATTTGTTGTGTATGCTCTTTTATGTTTAAATTTGTAAGGCATTTTTAAGCATTTTGGCTACAAGGTAGCTATCTAATTACTTGCAAGTTTCTTTCAAGAAAAGAACTAAGTTTTGTGAGTAGTTTCAGGGAGCATAACAATAGTTAAGGATTTGATACAATACTATAGAGGTTACAAGATAATTTGTAAGGTATTTTATCTGAATTGCCTGTAAGTTGTAAGGCAGCTTACAGTATTTTTTTTTTGTGTATTTTTGTGAACTTATTGACTCTATAAGCCCAAAGGATAGGCACTGGTTTAGAAATTGATTTTATGGTCTGTCATCATCCAAATATTCAAATTCTATTCAAACCAATAATTTTTAGAGTATTTTATGTAGAATCAATTGTACTCCTAAGGGTTACAGTTGAATTTTGTTGATTACTTGAAGAGTAAATCAAATAGGTTATTCCTCCTAGATTCATAAGAGTTATAAAAGGAAAGAAGAATGCAATTCCCTGTTATGTTGTTGTTTTCTATCATCAAGGTATTGACTTGGATTGTCAAGATTTTTCTCAGAATATTCATTTTTATTTGTATTGTCATATACTTGTCCATTTAAAATAGAGCATTCAGCACATAAAGTATAATCCACTCTAAAGATACTGTCAAGACAATAATCAGTCATAAGTAAAACCTGCCTGAGTCAAAGGATCTCAAAAAAGGAGGTGGAAATAGGTATCCCCAGTGTTATTAAAACACCTCATCAATTAGTGTTTCTCTTGCTTGAGTCAAAGTATCAAAAGGCATTGGGAGTTATAGAGTTGTTCAAATATTCAAGCATCTTTTTAGAGGCCTTGCAAGAAAAAGCACTAACAACTATGAAGCACAAACAACAGAGAAAGACACTATTATATATATGAGTGGTGAGAGAGAAGCTATTTCTCTTAGGTTTGTACAAGGAAATGAGTTTACTAAAACTCAAGAATTTAAAGATTTCTAGATACAGTACAAAATGAGGGATTTTGAAGAATGGAAAATGGCTAGGCTAGAAGGCGTTGATGAGTCTCAACATGAGGCCATCATTCAACAAATGATTGAAGATATGCATTTAGATGAGATCAAATACACAGTTTAAGAGGCCAGGGACATTGTGAAAAATAGTCAAATGTTGATTATGCCAGGTCTGTCACTGAGAGAATTGTTCTTGTTTGATTAGGTTAGGAAGCAGGATGACCCTACATTTGTTGTATAATTTGATTCTTTGGAAAAGATTGAAGGATCTGGATTTGATCCTAAAACAGAGACTCTGGCAACTTGGGTCAGTTTCAAAGGGGACAGCAAGCCCAAGCTTATTGATATGACCAAAGGCTCAAATGGAATGGCTATTGTCCACATAGTGGACAATACAAACCCTTTGGCCTCTACTTCTGAATTGGTTCACAGAGCCATGTTCAATAGGGCTCAAGTCAAGCATCTGTACGATAGGTTGGTGGAATCCTTACAGAGGGAGATGGAGTAGAAAAAAGTCATAAATGAGATGTTCTTGAAGATGGACCCGATGGAGAGTGACATTATCCAATTGAAGACACTGAGGGGAGCTACATCCCTAATAATTCCCAAGGTCTCTTCATAGGTGGTTATTCATCCAGAGAGAAAATAGGTAGAGGAGCCCAAAGATCTACATGAGCAGTGTGCTTTTAGAAATTTAGAAGACATTATTTTATTCAGAATAAAGAAAATTATAAATTAGTGTGACAAGGTATATACATGTTGCAATAGTCTATTTCATATGGTTGAAACTTTTAAAAATAATCATCCAGTATTGAAAGAGCTTTAGAGGAAGTGGAGACTATCTCTTTTTGAATTAAAAAGAGTGCATGATATTACCAGAAGGGATCCTGATGCCCCACTTTTGACCAAAGAAATAGTACTAATGCTAGAAAATGTTTCCAATGACATAATTTATGTAAAACAAGAGTAGGGAAAGATAGTGCAGAAGTTATCTGCCTTTGTATCTGGCAAGCACTGGACTACCCCTGAGGTTACTGATGAGAATGGAAAAGTAAAAGATTTGCAAGATTGGAAGAATGAATTTGAAACTCTGCCCAAGAGAATCCTGGCACGATTGGAGAAGGAAAAGGAATTTAAGCTTGATGATTTCAATACTATTCTGGACATAATCATAGTTTTGGAGGCCAAGTTTAACACATTTCAAGAAGAGGTCAAATTGATAATAGGAAAGAAATGGAGATATTTTCTAATACACATTGACAACATTACTAAATTCCAATGGCCTTCTCTTGTAGTGGTTTCCAAGTGGATAGATGAATACCTTAAAGCTCCAGAGTCAGCGATTAAAGACACAGACAAGGAAGATGATACTGTTATATTAGAATAAGTTTGTTTTTACTTAATTGTAATTTATTAGCAATCGGTTGCAATTTATTTATAGTTAGAAGGGACACAAATCCAAAATTCCATAGTATCAATTTTCATATTGTTGAGGATGTATGTCATTTTTAGATGAAATATTAGTGACCTCGAAGATTGCACTTATCCCATAATCACAATTTTTCTTCGTGTCATCTAAATTTTTAATGCAAAATTTACAGCCATGGTAGTACATAGCTTTGTGGTGTTTGATCTACAATTATTCAAACATGTCAAGATTATTTGCATCGATCCATGAGTTGATATTAAACTTATGGGTCATGGTTAGTAAACTTATATGTACCTTTCTACCTCGTAAACCATATGCTAGATCAAGTACCATTGGCGTAACATTGGGATCTCCATTATGATGAGCTTCTTTAACCAATTATGCAACACCATCCCATGTTAATGAGCGACCATTTTCTAGAGATTTTTGAATCCATACCGTCATCCAATCAAGATTATTTGCAATATACAAATTTAGTACATCCCACTCACGACCAATTATAAAGAAAACAAATTGACCGCTCAGAAACATCTTATATTGAATATTTATAATAATTAATAAAATACAATAAAATATTATAATTACCTCTCACTTTCCTCAATCTACCTCTCCCCATCAAATACTTCCCTTCGAATTTGTTAATAGAGTTGGGATCCCAAATGCGATCTACATGGATATTTACTGCAAACTTGGGAAGATACTAACTAATGTACACCATGGTCTGGTATACCATATATCCCTCCATCATAGAACCCTCAGGATGTGCTCTTTGTCAAACCAAGCCCTTCATAAATTTCAAGTGTCTCTCAACCATCCACATTGACCTAGTTTGTATAGGTCTACACAATTCAATCTCCTCAACTTGATGTATGAGGTAGTGTTCTTGAGCATTGAAAAAGTTGGAGGTAGACACTTTTGCATTTCACACATAATGAGGGGAATTTTTCTCTTCTAATATTTTATATATTTTTTTATCAATTTCTTTAGATTATAACCACCTCATGTATTTTCCAAGATCGTATATAACTTGTTTAACACTTTTGTCAAACTGGTGTGGGAGGGATAGAGGTAGGACGTACTTCAATAATTAAAAAATGATCTTTTCAATATATTGTAAAATAATACAATAAAAAGTACATGCAATTTTATAAATATATTATAAATAGAGAACATGACCTACCTTGACAAAGGTATGCCAATCATGTGTTTTTAAATCTGGCCCAAAATCACCTTTCTTCAAGATATAAAACTGCTTATATTTGCAGCAAATCCTATTGGAAATTTTGTTTTTTTATGACTTCTTTTAATGCATCACTTTGTTTCTCAATTAATAACCAAGGAAGGGCACTCGTATTTATGTGGTCTCCATTACTATTTGATTCAATGAAATTTTTTAGTACATGATTGGATTCATGAATGTCATTATAAATTTTGGCAATTTTTTCTTTGTCGCGCCTTCCATCCAATATTTTCCATAGTGTCTATGTTACATTCTTTCCAATATTCATAGCAACAAACAAATGCATGTTTGGGAGATCATTGTAGTACAGAAACCTACTAAAATGACTAGCATAACTTTTTATTCCTCTAAGAAGTTGGTCATTGATGCCTTTACAACCTTAACAAGCATCAATTACATCATTAATTATTAAATAAAAGACAATGTCAAAATATAAATTTCAAACAAAAATCATCAGATGGAATGACATTACCTCGGTGATTTAGTCTATTGTATTCCAACTTCCATAGATGAGGTTTCATTCTTTGTGGCATTGATGTTGTATCTTCTTTCCCATTAAAAAGAAGTTTTTTGATAATTGGATACTTACGATTATTGTGGAGAAAGTGCCTAAACTCATCGAACACTTGCTTTCCTAAAATTCTTGAATGATGAGATTTCATCTTTGGACCACAAACAGGACATGCAAATTTACCCTTTTTCTGGAGACCTAAAAGATCATGTACAATTATCATGCGCAACTTAAACCTACAACAATAATGTGTAAGCACTATAATATACCAAAAATATGTGACCTTAAGAATATATAACATACCGCAAAAATGAGTTAGCCTAGGGGCATCATGTATTGCCCATACAAGAATTGCATGGAATTGAAATTGTCTTTGTCCTATTGGTCTAGAGATGTCATACATAGTGACCCCATTCCATAACTTCAACAACTCATCAATAAGGGGATCGATATACACATTCATATCTTTAACTTGGTACTTACCTAGTTGAATGAACAAAAACATTACATAATTATTAGGACCATTTTGATGCGATGTTTATAAATTAATTTAGAGGACTATTAAATGAAAAAATACCTAGTACAATCATTGACAATATTATGTGCTCCCTCTTTATAGATATCCAAGGAGGAATGTTATTTTTAATAACAAAAATAGGCCACACTGAGTAAACAAAGCTCATATCTCCAAATGGATTGACACCATCCACTACCAATGAAATCTTGAGATTATGAGGTTCTTCTTTAAAGTGTGGTCATGTTGTTTCTATGTCTTTAAATGCAGAACCATCCACAGGTATTCGCATAATGTCATCTTGACTTCTATTGCATGCATGGTAATCCATAAATTGTGCCAAGCTAGTGCACCTAAATAATCATTGAACATGTAGAATATTGGGAATGTACCGAAGAACCTTGTGAGGCACCTTTTTTGTTATTTAATCTGACCGATATCTACTAATATGACAATCAGAGCATTCTGCTAAAAATTCATGTTGTTTATGATATAGAATGTGATCATTAGGACATGCATTTATTGTCTGACACTTCATTCCAATTTTATTCATAATGGTTGATAATTCTCAGTACGAATGAGGCAGAATGTTTGATGGTGGTAACAAAAACTCACCTATCAACCTACAACAACAAAAATTAATTGTTAATATAATGAATAGTAATGGTATGCTAACATTGAAGATGACAAAAATGGCATACGTTAGCATACGTGACATTGCTACATTGGATAAACCATTCATAACCTTCAAGTTCACCAATAACACTATAGCAGAGAGAAGAGTTGTTTGGGAGCCTTGGTATAGGGGCTCGTATGCCTTCTCAAGTATAGGTATATCAAGACCATCTTCATCATCATTATCAGATGTGCTAGTGCCATCATCATGATAATCTTGATTAGCTACACCAATACCATCTTCTTCAATCATGTCCTCTGGCACATCATCAGCTACGCCAATACCATCATCTTCAATTGTGTTCTCTGCAACATGATCATCTTCTTCCATGGGATCGTTATCCTCGGCTTGGATATTCACACCTCCATGTTCCTCCAGTTGGAAATCCACATTCACCAATAAAAAAAAATTGTACCCCCCTTCAATGCGACCATGTTGCCTACAATGACTCTGGGTTGTTGTGATTAGAATTCTTCGATTCTTTAAGCCCTTACACTTTTTGCAAGGACAATTACATTTATCAACTTTTCTTTGAAACTGAGACCACAATCTAGCAATTGTCTCGTTATTTTGTTATGGGTTCATATTGCCAGGTCTGGACTTTCTTCACAGGCAATTATTTAGGCTATAAATATACAAAATGTAAACATACAAGCATTAGTAGTATCTTGTATATAATAAAAAATAATAAAATATTACAAGATTATACAAGATTTACAAATACACACACAAATTATGCTCACTATATTAGGCCAACCAATTTGCACATTCCTTCCCAAAATCATCTTTCCTAATATTTTTCCTCCACCATAATTTGGACTTAGTATTTTAATGTGATTAAGGTTTTTAAGTTCATAATTGGTATCAAATGTATTAGTGATTATCAAAATATTGATAGTTTGATAGGCATCATTATGAAAGACAACATTGTGACAACACTCATCCATTAAAACATTGAGTCTAAATTCATTATCAATCATCATAGTCATCAAGTAAAATCCTCGCATCATCATCAATTACAATTGTAGCATGAAAATATAGGTTCCATTACAGTCCTTGCATAGCATTCATCAAAGTCTCCAAAAAATATAGAAGCATTAGGGAGATTCACATTCAGAATCATATTCTCCTTCCTCTATGTCAGATGTGTTCTCTTCTTCTTGAATATATATTTCACGCAATACATCATCAAGTGACAGTTTAGGTGTCTCTTCTTTCCAATTGAGAGCATGTCAAAAATGTAGCATTGGTTGAGGAGGTGAGTTGGGTGAAATTTATCCTTGAGATGCTTGAAACCTTGCAAACATCCATACTGGCTGATGTTTCCTTGTCCAAGCATGCAACCATTCAATTTCAAAAAATTGTTCTGGGTTGTACAGACTAAAATGTCTCACAAACCATCAATTTATCATATTAGTTTTAGTGGAAAAAATGCTAAATTTAAACAAATGTGAATAAAAACTGAAATCATCTTGGAATTCATAATTATCAACTAGAAATGGTCCCGCAAAGAAATAATGAATCACTGCTGCATGATTATTCAACCATTCCTCTTGATTCCAGATAGTAGTAGTTCCCTTTATAGCTACCCTAAATTCCTATGAGAGAGCAGATTTGAGTAGAGGTGGTCGATTTGCTCCATACATGTTGACCAAATAATTTTTAATTTCTACATCAATTGGATGTGGAGGGTGACATAACATGACCCGTTCGCCAGCAAGTATTGTACTTGCATTTCTAAATTGTATGCATTGTCGATCATAGTTGACCAACTAATGATAATGTAGCCTATGGTTGTACCATCCATATCCAATTTTGTATCCATCATAAAGAACCTTTTCCCTAATCATGTTGTGTATTCCCCTATTTGTTTTGTTAACACAAAGACATGGCTTATTTAGCAATTATTCAAAATACATTGCATAATCAGTTCAATTTTATAAAATATGTGGCAGAACAAGCACCTTTGGAGAAAATATCCATGTTCCTTCTTACTGCAGGAACACCTGAGAATTCCAAAATATCTTGAAGGAAATATCTACTATTATCCAAAATATCTTGAAGGAAATATCTACTATTATCCATTCTCTCCCAGACTTCCAAATAAGTGATGTGTTTAGAGAAGGGAATAAGCAGGCTGATTTGGTCTCAAAATGGGCCATAACCTTAAAGCATATAAATATAGCATGCTTTAAAATTTTCACTAATGATTTTATCACTCTCTAATTGTATATGCAGGTGGAACTATGAGATATGTATCCATTTTATGACTGCAGGTGTAATGCTAATATAAAGTGACCAATGCATAGATATGTGTCTGGTGTCATACTTCTAATCCTCATCTTAATATATAAGTTCTTACTTTAACATTAAGAGATATATATGATATTGTACAAACATTGGGATAATCTATTCAATTATTACATTTACAGAGTGATGCGAAATAAGGGTGATATAAAATTATTAACTTTCCCAATTTGCAAATCTAGATTATGTTGTCACAAGTTCTACTTCAAATTTGCAACTTCAAGTGATATCGGGGTTACAAAAGCTAATTATATCACAAGGAGGATTTAAGGATTACAAATCTCTAGTTAGTCTAGGGATCCATAAATTGAAAATATTTGGTTAAAACTGTCATTGCTTGAGGACAAGCAATCTCAGGAAGAGAAGTCTGTCACGCCTCTTCAATGAAACATTCTCACACCATCCTTAGAAAGAAAATAAAAATGGTAATGCTCAGAAAATTTTCTCATTTGTAAGACTTCACAATTTTATGTGATTTGTATTAAAGGATTAATGTGTAAAATAGAGATGAGAAGACAACAATTTTATCACATTGAAGGACTGCAATCTAAAGTCAACATCAATGCATAAACTTGTGTATATATAGCAATCCATATACAAGACAACAAATAAAACGATAAGTTTAGGCACATGTTAAAGATTTATGTATTAAAAGAGCAATGATTTGTTTCTATACTAATCCATGTTTTATTAGTCATTAATGGGGAGCGATTTCAATAAGTTAAACAATAAAAATTTATTAGTGAAGGGGCAATGGATAGTTATAGAGAGATGGCACTTTTAGGAGGGTTGTGACCATGGAAAAGATATAACCTTCATTACAGATTGAGAGATATATATGTTAGTGTTTTACATTAATCATAGTTAGTTTTTATGTTAGACTAGATATAAATATAATAAATGTTTAGTTAGTTACAATAAGTTGACAAGAACTATTAATCGTAAGGTAGTTTATATAGGAAAATTAGTGGCACTATAAGCCAATTTACAGTAATGTAACAACAATGCAAATAAATCAAAATTTCATTTTTATTATTTTACTATTACATTGTAACAATGGTTGGATCTTCTCACCATTTTAATATGGTATTAGAGCACTTAGTCTCTCTATCCCCATGATAGTGTTATGTGGTGAGGAAATTGTGTGATGTATTTATCAATATACTTCATAAAGATCCATTTTTACGCATAAGAATCTATAATTTTAGAAGGAATAAATGTGATTCATTTTTTTATTTGTAATTTTTTGAAGATATCTATATTCTTGTGATGCACATACCAGTGTGACAGGGGAGGCATTCAATTATAGAGGAGAATCATTGGAAGAAGATGTTGGCAGGGGTTGCTGAATTGGCAGGGGTTGCTGAATATGGCTTTACATCTTCTAGTTCAATTTTCTTCAAAGTTTTTTCAAAAATTGATGTGGCACATATCTTTCATCCATTGCAATCCTTGAGACCTCTTCCTAGGTGTGATACATTCCATCGAGTTTAAGGTACAAAAAATGCATTGGAAAATACCATATCTTGAGGTGTATGAGTGAGGATTGGAGATAAGTAGGCATTAATTGGCTCATCTAATACTTAAGAACATTTTGATTTATTTGGATTTACATTTTTATCACTAGACATAGCAAAACCTATGAAAAAATATTTGCAATCACTATGAGTATTACACAATATCTAAAAGGGAGGTTTGTGATAGAAACTGAGAGTTTATTGATACCACAAAGTGTTTGAAGTTGTAGATGGTCACAATTCATCATTTTATCATTGGTTTATTCTCAAATTAAGATGATGTTGTTTGTGAATAAAGAAAATCATTGTAGTACTAACAAATTTCTTACAAGATATGTGAGAGAAGCACAAAATACAGTGTGGTAAAATAAGGTATTGCATAGATAAGGGGACATGGCAGTTTATGGCTTGTAAATCTATTGCAAAATATATATTGGTGACTATGGAGGATACCAAGAGTGTCAAATTATAGATTGAGATCATGAAAAACCTCTCTAGGCATTACTATAGCACTTGTTGGTTGTATTCCTAGTTCTGGTCTGTTTGCTGAAGTTTTATGATCCTCATGCTCTTTTCTTTTCTAAAGCCAGAAGTCTCTCAGTTCCTTGTAATTTCCCTGTTGAAATATTAGGGTCTTTAGGTCAAAATCTCTGTGAAAATGCAAAACCTTGAAACCCTAGGTCTTTTTTTATAGGCCAAAATGAGAAAAACCCTAAGATGTTTATCACACTTCTATTTTGGCATTACTTTTTGAAAGTAACTTAAGTCATGTGTTTTAAAGCATGGTCACTTGGTCAAGTGATCCTGATCGCATATGCCTTTTTATCTCGAGACTTGGCGATTGGCTTAAGTCATGATGTCTCTCAAAGAATTGGAATATTCCTTCTATGTTATGAGACTTGGCGGAGCCATTCATGTCGCGTAGTCTCCAAGTGAACAAACATGTCAGCAATTTGTGAATGGGCCCATAGATCAGTTGCGGTGTCACATGAAAGAGAAAGCGGTTAGTGATTGGTCTCGAGACTTGGCAATTTCTTCATGTCCCAAAATTAGGCTACAGTTAAGTAACATAAAACTCATGTCGCGGAGTCTCCAGAAAGAATGGCGGTTAAGTGAAATTTGTTGAGACTTTGCAACTAACCACATGCAGTTTGAGATATGATGCAGTCGGGTTGTCGTGGGATTGGAGGCTGATTTAGTTCTCCATTTAGCAATTTAGAGACAAGTGATAGAGAGAGACATGTGTCCAAAGGTAACTTTCAGTTGCATAATCTCCAAAAGGAAAAGGATCATTTAGCGATAAAGATACTGAGTAAAACCTTTGTTGTCGCATGGTCTCCAGATAATCTAAGGGTATATAAAATTTACTCAGTGACTTAGCAGGAGCCGTCAGATGCAATCATTAAAAGATCCAATGGTGGTCACGAGGTCTCTAAGTAAAAGATCCCAAAGGAAAAGGTACTCGTGACTTAGAGATAAGGGTATGTCACGTAGTCTCCAAATGAGCCGAAGGGTAAAAGGCTTGTCTCATTGTCTGTAAAAGCTTTGTCACTTAACATTTGTATTCAGTGATCAAGCGACCAAGGGTAGTTGCGAGGTCTCATAAAGGAAAGAAAGCATTCAATGACATCGAGATAACCGTAAGGACTAAAGGTAACTAGCAGTCGTGGAGTCTCCGAGTAAAATATGAGTTAGATTTTTCATCTAGCAACTTTGATTTACACAGTCGCGTGATTACCAGAAATGAACTATGGCTAACCAATACAGAAAAAGTAACATGGTCACTAGATCTCCAGAGGAATCAAGAGTTAAAGACTTGGGTTAGCGGTAAGGAGATTATACACAGTTGTGTAGTCGTTAAATATGAAATCATAAGAAAAGGCGGCAGTGGCTGACATGACAACATGAATCATTCAACATCCAATGACAAGCTTGGATATTGATTACTATGTAAAAAGGGTAGCTGAGATGTATGACAGAGAGCCAATCACATAGCGACATGTCATCACCTTTGAATTTTATAAGGTTTTCTCTGAAGATACACATATATGAATTTGATTTCCTATCACACTCATGGGCTACGGCTAGGTTTTTAATTAATTCCATAGCATGCTGAATTAAAGACATGAATTGATGATTTTTCAAATGATGAGCCATGTACTTGGAACAGCTAACATAAAGAGTTGATTGAGGGTTCATTTTAACTTATCTTGCTTTAAAAATTTTAGAATGAAGAAGTGCTAGGTATTCTGAGAAGAGAGAAGAAATTAGATAAGTTGTAGAGTACTCAATTGATCAGAAGGCTTCGAATTTCTGAGAATAGTGCACAGTGAAGTAAAGTGAGTCTTGGGAGGAGATTTGTTTCAATATCGGTAAGAAAAAGGGGATTGAAGCAAAGCAAACATGAGCAGAGCAGTCAGTGTGGCTTCTACCAGCAGGAGAAGTGAAGATGTAGATGAAGAGGCTAAGGGGAAATGAAATTACTCTGATGAATTCCTCAGATTGCTTCCGGGTTCAACTCAGAACAAGAGGGAAAATGCTAATGTGCTTATTGATGACTACTGTGACATCAGGGATGTTGATACTCTGGGATCAATAGGTTTTTCCCTCTTTAACTATTTCTATAAAAATTCTGATAAAGCCATCCCAGTATCAAACCCTTGGACCTGTGGTTTAGTTAGATTGATTGTTCCTGATGTTTACATAGATGTAGATTTTTTCTTAGGCCTCGCCTATCATTATGATGTCTTGTCTAAGACAAGTAAGAGTAATGATGGCATTGCGCTGCTCATCCTAAATAGAAATTCATTTATGCAAGCTTTTGGCTTGTATAGTACTATGTCTACCAAGATTGACATTACTAAGCAAGATGCAAGGTACAATTTGAAGCCTGGTATTGATAGGGGACAATTACATAAACACATGCTCAAGGAGATAAAAAAACCATCTTTCTCCTATGCCTAGGATAGCCCCATATTACTTCAAGGACCTGCATTTCTACATTCAGTACGTTGCCTATGCCCTATGTAGAGTGTTAGGGATAGATGGGGATGCAGAGAGGATCAATGCCAAAATATTGATGATGGTGTTGGATTTACAGGAGGTGCATTCTAGCACCAGCTATGAATATATACAACATATCATTGACAAGATGCATGAGGGATTTATAGCAACTTAGAAGAAAATGAAGGATCCTAAGGAGAAAGAACCCAGGTTCTTACACTACTCCATCCTCATGCATCTCCTGTTACATTTTAATTTTGTGATCATGGATGTAAACAACTTGAGTCCTCAAATGGTTTTTCAAGACAGACCTAATCCCATTCAATTTTGAGTAAATATTTGGAATTATACATCCAGGGACTGTGACTACTGTGCATTGCAAAATTGGATTGTATATCCAATAGTACAGAGCATGGGCATCAACAGGACAAGGCTCCCAATTAAGATTATGCAACTACTAAGGCCTAATGAATATTTAGATAAATGGGAGGGAGACCATAATTGGGGAGATTTCTTCCTGGAGGAGAATTTTACCATAATAAGGGTATATGGATGTATACATCCACCTCATATCTTGCCTTACCATGTACCAACAAGAGTGGCTGCCATGGAATTTATATGGAAATTATTATTAACAGATAATGAGCACTTTGCACTGCACAGGAAGGGGACCTTAACCCCTAGACAATTCAAAATTTCCAATTTTACTATTGGAAAAGGTGCCATTGATTCAGTCAGCTAGTGGTTGGAAAGTTGCAGAATGGGGAAAACCTCATACATATATATTGATCCTGAAGGTTTTATGGAAGGAGTCATAAAGCTATATACACCTACAATCCCTAATACAAATGTCCATTGTGAATGTATTGAAGAGGATGTGACAAGAAACCTTCTTGATGAGGATGAGATCAAGACAAGGAGATCAAGGATTTAGGAATTACTAAGACTATAGACACAAATCAAAAGAAATGGATTGGCTTTTGGAGGTTTCTATCTTGATTTGTCATATTTTGATAGAATCAAAGCCATGATTGACAATTTTTATGTGCCTTGTGAACAACTTGAGAATTTTCTTGACAAGAAAGGAGCCCAAGAGCCAGATCATTTAGAGTTTGAATATGATAGTAGTAGTGACAGTGACTATGCCCGTCCAACTAGATATGCTCAACCTCAGTAGAATGTTGCAGAGATACCATAGTTGCAAGGAGCTGAGGGCCACATTGTTGAATTGACAGAGGCCACACAACCTGATGATGTAGAGGAGCCTTCAGCCAAAACGCAAAAGATGGAAGTAGGCCAGCCTTCAGCTGAGAGGAAAGAAAAGAAAAGGGATAGAGCAAGTGCCCTATTTCCTAGGAATAGGTTATATGACCATAACCTAAGAAAATTGATTAGGTAGGGCAAGAAAAAGCAACTTGATATGGAGGAAAATGTTGAATTAGCTCTTAAGGATTGTATTGATGAAAGGTTGATACATCAACAACAGTTTTTAAATGATAATAATTTCATCAAAACTGAGGAGTTTAAAGAATTCCTAAGGTGGTACAAAAAGGAGAAAATTAGAGCTTAGTTAAATCTTGATGGGGAAGATACAGTGACAAATGACGCCCTAATGGCCCTATAATCATATGACCCAGACAGTGAGGACATCTCACCTGATGAGGCCAGAAAAATGGTATTGAGTAGTGGCATATTGCTTGCCGAGGGTTGGGATTTGGCTTCTGCCTTCATAATTGATCAAATACAAAAGTAGGCAGATTTAAAGATGGCAAGTGAGGTGCAAATGGGTGATATGATTAAAGGATTTGGGTATAGCCCAAAATCTCAAGCCTTTGCCATGTGGAGCCTTTTCCCTAAGGACCAGAAGCCTCAGTTGGTAAACATTCAAGAAAACATGGTATGCAATCAAATGGTCTGGTCAGTACAGAATATAGGGGATTTGGAAATATCACAGATCATGACACATTGGGCACACTTGAATGAGGACAAGACTAAGCAGCTATCTGATAAGTGTAGCACATTGATAGAGGAGACCAGTGCATTGGCCAAAGATCGAGAAATGTGCCACATCAAAATACACCAGGAAGATTAGGTGATTGCAAGGCTATTGAAGGAATTAGAAGAAAAACCCGAGGTAGTGTATGTACCTTCACAACCACCTTTGCAAATTGAGGAGAAAGCAAAGTCAGAAGAAGTGGTTGAGAAGGAAGATATAGGAGAAAAGAAGAATGAAATTGCTTTGAATGCATTTAAGGGCATTCTGCAACATAGAATTGATGTATTAAAGGATAAGACTAATGTTATCCTTAATGCTTATAATAAGTTTCCAACTTTGCATGGTGAGGTAATGGGGTATCTTGCTATATTGAACCCCTATTTTATCAAATGGTCTCCCAGGGTGCAGTTATTTGAAAAACTTGCTTCTTTGCAAACCTTGAGATCAGATTTGCTTGAGGTAGTAATAGAGGTGGAAGATGAGATCAAAAAGGCTAATGTTTCTCTCTCATTCTTCAAAGGAAAAGTGAATCAAATAGAGGTTAAATTGAGCCTCTTTTCTATATATTTTAATAGATTTTTTCCTTCCCTAAGAGGAGAAGATGATCAGGTAAAGGCTTTAGATGCCTGGAGGAATGAGTTTGACAGCAAGATGCCTAATAATGAGGCATTTATGTTGGGATCAGATTTGGATATTGAGGGATTTAATAAGATATTAGATGAGGCATTCAAGGCTAAAACTGACATTAATAAGTTTATAATGGATGTTAAGAACATCACTGATGTTAGATGGGAGAGACAAAAGGCACAAGTACAGGGCACTCAAGACTTCAAGTGGCCAACAGATGATGAAGTGACAGCATGGGAGCTGATGAATACGCCAAAGAAGAAGAGGTCTATGATTGAAGAGGAAATTCTAGATGAAGAGTAGAAGGGAACACTTGGCACCTGACCAATGAGCACATGGAGGTTAGCTATAAATAGAGATGAGTGTAGGTTAGCCTATATATTGGTAGTCACTCAGTCTTAATGTAACCATCAGAAGCTATCCTAAACACTATCAGACAAAGGTGCCAGATTCTAGAATAGACAAAGAATATCAGATCTACATCCTCTATTTTTGTCCTCCCACCGCTTTAAATTCTCTTATTTTGTCTTTTTCTATACTTTTAGGGCTAGGTTCCTTAAACCATACGAAGCTTGTTGCATCCTAAAATAAAGGATTCCAAGATGGTTAAGGACCTATATATAGGATCAAAGTTGTAATTTTATAAGAGGATGAAATATAATTGAAGACAGACCTTTTGATTTATGTCTGTGTTTTGAGCTTTTAAGCCTTTATATGTACTTGAAGTAGAATATATGAATAAAAATACAGTGCAATTTTATTCTACATTGTTGTTGTCTCTTTCCTTATTGTATGCACTCTTTTATGTTTAATTTGTAAGGCATGTTAAACATACTAGCTATAAGGTAGCTATTTAATTATTTGCAAGTTTCTTCTAAGGGGAGAATTAAACTTTGTGAGTAGTTTCATAGAGTACTGCAATAACTAAGGATTTGATACAATATTATAGAAGTGACAGGATAAGTTTGCAAGGCATTTTATCTTAGTTGTATGTAGGTTGTAAGGCATCCTATAGTATTCTTATTTGTGTATTTCTGTGGATTTACATCTTTTGACTCTATTTTCTCAAGGATAGGCACTGGTTTAGAGTTTTTCAAGTGATTCATCATCATCAAAGCATTAAAAAACTATTTAAATCAACCACTTTCAGAGTATTTTGTAGAATCAATTGTATTCCTAAGGGTTACAGTTGAAGTTTGTTGATTTCTTAAAGAGAAAATCAAATAGGTTGTTCCTCCTAGATTCATAAGAGTTGCAAAAGGAAAGAAGAATGTATTTCTTTCTTATGTTGCTGTCTGTTATCATTAAGATATTGATTTGGATTTCCAAGCTTATCCTCACAATAATCATAGTCATCTGTATTGTTATATACATGTCCATCTAAAAAAGAGCATTCAGTACATAAGGTTCAATCCACTCTAAAGATACTGTTAAGACAGTAATCAGTCATAGGTAAAACCTGCCTGAGTCAGTGGATCTCAGAAAAGAAGGAGGTGGTAATAGGTATCCCCAGTGTTATCAAGAATCTCATCAATTAGTGTTCTTCCCTTGCTTGAGTCATAGTATCAAAAGGCATTAAGGGGTCATAGAGTTGTTTAAGATTTCAAGTATCTTTCAGAGGCCTAGCAAGAAAAAACACTAACAGCACTCAAGGCTGTCTTTGAGGGGGCACATGTGCATTTGGTCATGAAGCTCTATGCTAGCAGTGAGTAGAAGTAGGTAGCTATTATCATGGTCTAGAGAGAAATTTAGTATTTTGATGAAACACATGACTATGACTGGGATACACAAATTGAACTCATCAAAACACTGAATGATGTCTCTATTGGGAAGATTTATGTTGAAATAGAAAGGGTATGATTGGTTAGAAAGCTTGCAAAAATAAAGGAAGAATAGGGTCTTATTGCTAAGGGGACTTCATGAGACATCAATATTGTGCATCTATATTCTAGAAGATCGGTAGCTCTTTCCATTTGTCTTGATAAGGACATATTGTAATATCTTATAAATACTAAAATTATGCATAGAAGGGAAGTCATCAGATGACGGCTATGTTTGCACTAGGTGGATACATACAGACCTGAACCTTCCCTCTCTCCATTATGAAATCTCTTTCTATCTTCGTTGAGTGCCAAAATCTATTATGGATTTAACATGACAATACTTCCAATTATTAGTGCATTTGGCTCTTGACTTCAGTCTATGTCTATCAAAGTGTCTCCTCCCTTTTCCCTATCATAATCCTCTCATCTCCGATTGGTAGCTCGTCTCTTTGTTGTTACCACTGTACAAATGTTCTAAGTATTAACACTTTTGCACATGTAGACCAGTCAATGGGAGTAATTGCTTATGGGAGTTGTGTTCGATGGGTGATGTTACTTAGTCGACACTCATAGTCCATTCTCTCGATTTCCCCCATTACATCAACATATTCCATCAAATATAGAGCTACAATAATTGGGGGAGGTGACAAAGAAGATCATAAGAAGGTGATAGAATTGAAGAATACACATGGAGGAAGGTATCAAATGGGATGGATAATGCCAGGGCAACGACTATAAAAATAACCCTAATCAATCTGCAGAGAATTAAAAAATCTATCTAAAATAGCAGAGAAAGAACTTGAAATACACAAAGTAGAAAATAATTTCAAGAAAACAATGACTTACAATAACAATAACAGATGCACAGTTGATCCCTCCTCCCGCTCGCGAATGCTTCAGTAAATAATGAGTTTCAATTTTCACAACACGACCATCTACTGTAAAATGACTTTGTTTAAACCTTCCTCCTGCTCGAGCCTAAAACAAAATGAAGTGAGTTCATTTGTTTTTTGTTTATATCCTGATTTGGTCAAAATTTCCACAATAAATTTAACTAGAGTCAAAATTTAGACCAAATCGGGACATAAACCAAAAAAAAAAAACATCACAAGACAAAATGGTCTGTGGTCAAAAATAAAAGTCAAAAATTGACCTCAAATGTATTAGTGTATGATAGTTATTTGCTAAATTCTCATGCCTTAATGGTTACATTCACATTCCATAGTATTCCCAATGATGATATATGACTATACAAAGTATAAGTTTCCATCATTTCCATCTTTCCATTCATACCCTCATTGTTCACTCCTCTACATGACCACTTCACTAGTCATAAATTTACTATCTCTTTATACATCTTCTTGTAGCCTTATCATCCATATTTCCTTTTGAAATCACATAAATGTTCTCCTAACACACATTTCCTATAAAGGGGGCATCATTATACTAACTCATCATCCTTTCCATGAATAGGGAATTATTCTCCTAGTGCTTATCCCTTTCCTACCCACTATAATTTCAATCTTTTCTTAAATAATTCCATAAACTGCATTGCCTTAAAGATGAGCCCAATGTACAGATCTAAAATTGTTGCCACTTGTATGTGTATGTCTATGCATATGCATATGTGTATGTGTATATGTATATATGTATGTGTGTACATGTATGTACACACACACACATATATATGTATATATATATATATATATATGTATATATATACATATATATATGTGTATATATATATACATACATACATACATATATATATATATACATATATATAC
>MU228019.1:1981842-2048848 GCA_018584345.1 Thuja plicata
ACACAATAGAGAACACAACAATTTTGGTTATGGGGAAACCAAATAGGTAAAAACCCCAGTGGGAATTAGCACCCACAAAGAACTATAATTGAGTATAATTATCCCTGTTAAGAGATCTTGCAACCCTTTTAGGAGTCTTTTACAAGTAACCCTATTAGGGGTGAGGACTCACTTTCCAAAAGCTCACTACTAAAATTATGAAGGCTGCAACCTTCAGTAGAATAGATATACACTATATCTAATAGATGAACTATTTGAGTTGACCTTCTATCTTGATCAATTCCAGTGTGTTGTATACTTCCACTTCTTCTTCACATAGATCTTTTCTTGATGAATGAAATGTCTCTACTGTCCCAAAACAACAGACATTTTGTCCTACCCTTTTTCTGTCTCTATTCTTCTCATTCATACTTGGCATTCATCAAATGAACTACTATAAGTATCTTCTCCAAAGGATGTGATCTTCATCGGCTCTAGGAGTCCCTTCAATACTTCTTTAGTCGGCCACATCATCTACGCAACCTGATTAGGAACACATAACTTAGACTAAATAGACGCGATGCTTCACAAAGTTGGCTCCACCAAATTAACTCCAACTTCATGATTCTGATAGAACATGTTTGGTGCCTTTAGATAATTATCTTTAACTCATAACTAACATGAATACAAACACCCATATCCCAAAGATAGGCACAACTCAAGAAATAATGTAATTATGTTGGCTCTTCACAGATAGTCTTCAATCTCTGAAACTGTCATAACTGATTAACATAACTCAACTGCAACTTCATATCTCACTTCACATGAATTCACATAGCATATATAACATTCATACATCATGGAAATGAACACACGTAGCTCTAGAACATCTGTAATGATAATTGCATATAGAACACTGCTGTATATTATATGTTGTCATCAATGACAAACATACGATCAATTATTTGCACAAAAGCAAATCTATAACAATCTCCCCCTTTAACATTGATGGAAACATATGATATCATCAACTCAAAGTGTCTTCCTTCTTTTTACAATCTTCTCAATATCCTCATCAAAATTTCCTCTTCACTACTGCTGCTCTGTATACTCCCCCTTACTAATACTCCCCCTTTGACATCAATGACAAAGGGTGTTAAACACCATTAAGCACAAGTACTACTCTAGAAGTAGAGTAGTCAACCATTCATCAATCACCAAGGACTGATGTTCTTGTTGTAAGTTCTAGTCAGACTCAAGAAAGGGAACTACTCCCAACTTCTCCCTGAGATACTCAAAATTATCTTTTGATAATGGCTTTGTAAAAATATCTGCTAATTGTTCTTTAGTGCTCACATAATCCAACTTTACTTCTCTATCTACAACTTTTTCTCTTAGAAAATAGTATTTGATCTCAATGTGTTTTGTCTTTGCATGCATCGTAGGGTTCTTTGACATATTAATAGTACTAGTGTTGTCATAGTGAATAACAATAGGATAATCAATTTGAATACCAAAGTCTTTAATCATCTGTTTGATCAAAACCATTATTGAACAATTCAATGTTGTTGCAATATACTCAGCTTTTGCTATTGACTGAGAGATACAATTCTGCTTTTTACTTGTCCAAGTGAACAATCTATCTCCAAGAAATACTTCTCCTCCTGATGTACTCTTTATGTCATCAACACAACCTGCCCAATCTGCATCTATGTACACATGAAGTTGTATATTCTCTAAATTAGGATACCATAAACCATAGTCGATAGTCCAGTTTAAGTATCTAAACATTATTTTATAGCCATTAGGTGATTTTCTTAGATTCAGCTGCAAATCTTCCAATAATTCCAATTGCATTAGAAATATCAGGTCTATATTCGGTACAATATATGAGTTTTCCAATCATATACTTGTATACGGTCTTGTCAACTACTGTGCAATCATCATCTTTAGAAAGCTTGCTTCCTGTTATCATGAGGGTGTTTATTGGTTTTAAATCTTCCATCTTGAAAGTCTTCAATATCTCTTTCACATACTTAGACTGATTTATGAATATGCCTTTGTCTGTTTGTTTTACATTCAATCCAAGAAAATATTTGATAGGTCCAATCATGCTCATTTCAAATTCAATTTTCATTTCTTTGGAAAATTCTGCACTATGTTTGTAATTACCTCCAAAGATAATGTCATCAACAAAAATAGCAATGAATAATAATCCTTCATCTATCTCTCTTATGAATAAATTAGAGTCTGCTACTCCTTTTTTGAATCCTTTCTTTGTTAAGTAACCATCAAGTCTCTTATATCATGCTCTTGGGGCATGTTTAAGTCCATAATTTTCTTTCTTTAATCTGCATACCATGTTTGGTTTATCTAAAAGTTTGAATCCTTCAGGCTCCTCTATGTAGACTTCTTCCTTCAAGTCTCTGTTCAGAAAAGCTAACTTGACATCCATTTGGTATACCCTAAAGTTCTTGAATGTTGCATAGGACAAAAACAAATTGATAGCTTCAAGTCTTCTCATAGGGGCAAATGTATCAGTGTAATCTATACCTTCTCTCTACTTATATCCTTTACACACTAATCTTTCCTTATTCCTTACCACTGTGCCTTCTTCATTCATTTTGTTCCTGAATATCCACTTTGTTCCAATCACGTTCTTGTCATGAGGTCTAGGGACCAGTTCCCATGTTTCATTCTTGATTATTTTATCTAATTCTTCTTGCATGGCACTTTGCCAATATGAATCTTTGCACGCATCTTCAACACTTAAGGATTCAATATGTGAAAGTAAGCATACCTCCTCATCAATGGTTGAACCTTTTTCTCTAGATCTTGTCAAGACTTTTTTGCTCTTATCTCCAATGATATCTTCCTTAGAGTGGTATTTGGATTTGTATCTTGAGTTCTTAGGAGTGATACTTTCATCTGTAATCTGTGATTCTTCTTTACTTGGTTCAGGATTGTTACATGAAACATCAATACAGTCAAACATTTCTTCAATAACTGTTTCCTTATTAATGGGTCTGGGCTCATCTTCAATCATGGGAGCATAGTCATAATATCTTTCTTGAATCATAAAATTATCATCAATCTTCACATGATTACTTTCAATGATCTTCTTTAATCTTAGATTAAAACATCTATCGACTTTTCTTTTAGCAGAGTAACCAAGAAAAATACCTTCATCGCTTCTAGCATCAAACTTGCCAATGCTATCATCTCTCTTGATGTAGCACTTGCTTCCAAAGATTCTAAATTATTTTACAGTAGGTACATTACCAAACCAAATTTCATAGGGTGTCTTTTCTGCGCCTGTCCTTAATTGTAGTCTATTGATAGTATAGACTATTGTATTGACCACATCTCTCCAATAAGTATGAGCAACCTTTCCTTCAATCATGATAGTGAACACTATGTCAAGTATTATTTTTTTCCTTCTTTCTACAATTCCATTCTACTGAGGGGTTCTAGGTGCACTTAACTGTCTCTTGATTCCATGTTCTTCACAGTAATCATAAAATTGGTTAGAGGTGAATTCTCCTCCTCTATCAGATCTCATACATTTTATCTTTAGTCCAAATTCATTCTCAACCTTAGCTTTGAACACTTTGAACTTCTCAAAAGCTTCAAATTTGTCTTTTAAGAATGTAACCCACATCATCCTTGAGAAATCATCAACAAATAGAATGAAATGCCTTTCTCCGTAGTAAGATCTTGTTTGAGTAGGTCCACATAGGTCTGTATGTATCAGATCTAATTTGTTTTCTCCAGAGTCATGTTTTCTCCTAAATGAGGTCCTCACATGCTCGCCCATCACACATTCCCTACACATCATGTAAAATAGTCTTGCAATACTTGGAAGGTCTCTTACTGCCTTTACATTATTTATCTTGACTATGTTGTGAAAATTGATATGACAAAGTCTTTTGTGCCATAGCCAACTGTCATCCACTTTTGCAAAAAAACAACTTACTTCTGAATTGAGCTGAAAAACATTACCTTTGGTATTTGATCCTGATGTAATCATGTCTCCTTCTATGTTGTTAATGATGCACTGGTTGTTTTTGAATTCCAATTGCTATCCTTTATTAATAAACTATCCAACACTTAGTAAGTTATGATGCAAACCATCAACATAAAGAACATCATCTGTCTTATTCTTTCCATATAAGGTGATAGAGCCTCTACCTATGATATGTTTAGGAGTGTTATCTCAAAATCTAACCATGCCACCTTTGTATTTTTCCAAATGTACAAATCTATCTTTGTCTCATGTCATGTGCTGTGAACATCCGCTATCAGTGATCTAGTCAGTTCTGATGTCATCTTTTCAAACTAATTCTAACTCTTGTTCTTTTTCTTCTTCTTTGTCCATTTATTTAAGCATCTTTTCAATGTATTTAATGGCAATGAAACCAATTTCATCTTCTCCTAAATCATCATCAGTTACACCATCTTTAGCATGATAACATTCCTTAGTGTACTTGGGCTTGTAATCTGATCTGAACTTCTTGACTCTTGTAGGACACTTGGATGCAAAGTGACCAACTTTGTTGCATGAAAAACAAACATTTGAATGGTAGCTATCCTTCACATTTCCCTTTACCTTTCCTTTCTTTCTTGGAAATCATAGCAATGATTTCTTCTAGTTCTATATCCACTTCTTCATTATTACTAGAGCTTCTTATGGATTTCTTGTTGTGGACTGAAGCTTTGAAAGCTATCTCACTTTTGGGTTCTATCTTCAATATTGATATCTCAAATGCAGATATGTCTTGCTGACCATTGGTATTATCGTTGTTTGCTTCTTCTCCTGGATTCTTGGGAGTATCCTATTCAGGTGACTTGCTTGATTCTTGCATCATATTGATATCTTGTATCAATATTGGCAGTTTTCCTAGAATGTTCACCTATGCACTATCAACTATTGTTTCCTTCTCATCAGTTTTTTCCTTTTTAGCAGTGACATCTTCATCCTTATTCACTTCTTCTACTGGGTCATCAGTAATGTCTATGACATTAGTGTCCACAATGTTGTAATTTGTAGTGTCTTCCCATGTTTCATCTACAACATCTGCAGTCTTGTTTCCTATGTTATCATCTTCTTCTTTATCTAACTCAATGGATGTATCATCTTGAGTTGCCTTGTCAATATCTTATTGTTGAAGGTCTTTGTTGAGGCTATCCTCATCAATTGGTTTGTTCATGATCTTGCAAAATTTCTTATGACTATCTTGCTTAATCTCTATAAGATTTCCTTCAAGGATTTTGTATGCTCTCAGCTTCGGTGAGAACTCCTTTTTATAATTTTCCATTATCTAATCAATTTCAACCTTCTTTGATTTAGGTGGCATGAGAGAAACAAGTACTCTCTCTCTCTCTCTGATCTCTTTCTCATTCTTCAACAAAAATTTCCAACAAGAGTATAATCTATCCAAGAGTTTCCTTGGTACATATTTGAACTTGTACATTTTAGCTATCATGGTGTCCTCAATTTTATTCTGATCTTCTGGATTTTGTTTTGGCCATTTTCTAATGTTTGGATCTGTAATAGATCCATAATTTGCAATATAAACACAAATGTCATCAATAGTTTCAGTTTCTTTTACCTTGACACTTTCAGCTTCAATAGCTTCATCATGCTCGGTGTCCTCTATATCCTCCTAGGTTCTTATGAATTTCCTTCCTTTCTTGTTCTGTCCTCTTTTTGGTGTGGGAGCTTTCCTCTTGTAAGTGATGACATTTTCTTTCTTTAGAGGAGAAGGAGTAGATTCTTTTGATGTTTGGCTTCTTAACCAAGAAGCAACTGTTGTCCTTGGTTTCTTAGATGTTGGAGGAGGTGGTGAATTTGACTCTGTTTCCTTGGAGTCATCCTTTCATCATCTTTACCAATAGATAAATGTTCTTCGGTTTCCTCCTCTTGTTCAACTTATTCATCTTTCTCA
Source organism: Thuja plicata (assembly GCA_018584345.1). Classification (NCBI taxonomy): domain Eukaryota; kingdom Viridiplantae; phylum Streptophyta; class Pinopsida; order Cupressales; family Cupressaceae; genus Thuja; species Thuja plicata. The sequence goes on from MU228019.1 coordinate 1,987,770, forward strand.
ATGTCTTCCTCAGTTGTTGATAGAATTTTCTTGAGATTTTTCATGATCTTGTCCTTTTTCTTGACTATCTTCTTAACAACTAGGCCTGATTTAATTCTTGTCTTGGCCTCTTCATATGTGCCAAACCTAGGTTGTTTCTTATCTAGTTGTTCATTGATCAAGGCATCAATTGTGTTAGTTGCAAGTTCAATGTTGATCTCATACTCTAATGGTTCTAACCATGCTATCCTTGGTACAAGAGGCTTAATATATGTATTGTCAGAATCAACCATGAAGCATATATCATCCTTATATTGTTCAATGAGTTTCTCAGGGATTCTTACCCTCTTTTGCATTCAGTCTTTTAATACATTGAAGTATTCATCCATGAATGACTCAAAGTTATCTCCCAGTGTAGCAATGTGCTCACTGATTTGCATGGTGAATGGTTTGGTGTTGTCCCATTTAACATCTCCAACCAACAAGAAATTTTCTTGAAAATAAAAGAAGATACACATTATTAGTGAGCCAAACTTACAAGTGTTTGACTTCGTATTCTTGATAGTCTTTAAGTTTTCCTTCAACTGATTTAGGAGTAGCTCATATAAGTCTAATTATGTCCCCTTTTTCAAAATTTTGAACGTCGTGTCCACTGTACCTGATGCTATGCTATTTAATCTGCTTGCTTGGAAGAATTTATAGCCCAAAACACATGCACCGAACTTGATTTCATGATCGGATATAGTTGTAACTTTTAGTCCTCTGCCATCCCATTTGGATCCAATCATTTTCTTAGTCTCAGCCCTCAGTGGATGCTTTAGCACCTTAACTTTATCAGTTATGGGGTAACTGGTGACCAGATGAATGACGTCTCAGGTTATTACCTTCGGTTCATAAGGCCATAGCTTGTTGTTACGCATTCATCTTATCACTAACTGAATCCATTCGGTTTTGAAGACCTTCAAAAACATTAGGGCATTTCTGAGCCCTTTCACCTCAATGTGTTTTTACTCTTCCTTAAGTGTTCCATCATCATTGTAAATCTTCTTGTAAGCTTCTTCAACCTCTGATGTTCCAATCTCTACAATCTTGTAGTGTATGAAGGATCAAGCATCTTCAACCAGTAAAACTCTAGTTGGGATGCATGAAAATGTACCAGCATTGTCAGGTTGTGAGACAACTTCAATATGGATCTTATAGTTAGGATCCTCACATGTCGTGTTCTTGATGAGATTGATCTCATCTTTCTTTGCATTCTTGGATTTTATGGTTCATGAATTCGATGCCATTTTAAGAAATTTAGGGCTTCTACATATTGTGTAAAAACAAAGTTGTCGATTCTTTGGAACTTAATTTTTAATATAGTAAAGATTCCTAAATAGCTTAGGAGTGCTTGGTGGTCGAGTCGTGGTCACTCTATGATCTCTTCACTCTGTGCTCAAAAATTGCCTTGGTCGCTCTGCTCTGGGTGTCATGAACAAATAAGTTTTTCTGATGCCCTATTTATAGTTGTTTCCCTAAAATGCATGCCATAAATGCTTACCACATCCTTGGTGTATGAAGACTGAGTTTGTTGGTGAAGACTTCACTTCCTTCGGTGATACTTAAAATGTTTCAGAGTAGTTGCTGTTTACTTTGGTTTTACCGACAGGTTTCGGTATCACTAACAACTTGCTCATTTACTTTTTTACCAATGAGGCTAGGTTTATACTTAGCAACCTTTTCTTTTAACCAATGCTTCTTAGTAAGTGTCAGCAATATTAGCTTTGAGTGTATACCAACGGGTTTTGATATATATGCCTGAAAGCATAGGTATCACATATTTTAACAAGTAATAGCATGATGCATCTTTCTTATGCTAATTTGGCATTTATATCAACATACTATGGAACTGATGTAAAGTGATAACATGGGTAATGTGGTTCCATACTTACTTGTTCTACTTAGGTGGGGGTGGTGATGTCACCGGATCCATTGGATGGGGTGTCACCATTTGTATTTCTCATTCCATATTCATCATTTCTTGAAGATTTTCTCCACATTTTGGGTCTAGCCCTCCAGATGTTTTCAATGGTGTTTCCATTGGGATATGTGCTTGTCTCTATCATTCGGTCTCTGCAGTCTTTCTTGAGATGACCAACTTTATGACAGTGTAAGCATGTCACTCTGGGGTTAGTCGAGCCTCTATACTTTCTAGTCCATTGTCTCATATAGTTTGCAGCAATGTCACCATATCTTCCACATGCTGTACAATTTTTCCAAGTATTGTAGTCCCATACATACTGATTACTGACTCTCTTCGGTTGATAGGGAGTTTCTTGACCTTTAGGATTCCATGCTTGCCTTTTCTTTTTCCAGCATTGAAGAGTTGTGTGCCCATTCATTTTGCATGTAGGACAGTATTTGTCCATGTAGGTTTCCTTCTTTGGTTGTTTCATCTTAGACTTACATTCATATGCTTTACGTCCTTTCTTGTTACATTTATAACAAAATCCTATGAATGAAGTTGTAGATTTAGGAATACCTTTCATTTTGCCTCTGTATACATTTGATGTATGGCCTTTCTTTCCACAATGATTGCATGTAAGCTTTCTTGGTCTTGGATTTTCATAGACATCTTTTTGACTAGATTGATTTGATGATTCTCCATTTTTGGTAAAACCTAGACCATTGTTGTTGTTGACTCTTCATTGTCATTCAATAAAATCATCCATTCTTTTATTGATTTCATCAACTTTCTTGATAATTTCATTATGATGTTGCTGAATTCTTATTTCATGCTTTAACTTTTCATTCTCATCCCTCAGTTCACTGATAGCTTCTATTATTTCAATGAGTTCAACATTTATTCTATTTTCTTGTTGACTCATAAGAATTATCTAATTTGTAATCTCATGGTGATGCTATGTAAGTCTTTGTATATTAGACTCTTTTTCTTGTAGCTTTTCAGTGATATTTCTTCTATCATCAATAGCTAGTGTTCTTTCTTTCTCAGCTTGTCTAGCATTGTTCATGACATCAATCATCCTTACCATCTGTGTCTCTTGACTGATTTATAGAGATTTAACTTGTCCAGTCCAATGTAGATTGATTTCAATTATGCTTGTGATGCTTTATTCTGATGTATATGACACTTTTCTTATAGTTGATCCTAAAGACTCCAAGAAATCTGGTATCTCTTCCCCATGATAACCTTTCTCATTACAGTGAGATGTCATATTATTTATTTCATCCAACAACTATCTCATGTTGATTCTAGCTTCTATATACTGTTCAAAGAACATCTAAATTTCAAGCTTTTTATTCTCAATATTTTTATCAAGTCTATACTTCTCCATTGTGTGATCTTTTCTCTTAAGCCTTTAAGCTTTCCAAGAAGAGACTTAGCTCTGATACCAATTGTTGGGATTAATGGGAAGTATTTACTGCGAGGGGAAGGGTGAATCAATACCTCCATAACTTTTGTATCCCTTTTACGAATTAACCTTTGTAATCAATTTCCTATCCATTCAATCTGACTTAAACTATCTTGATGTGAGTTATATCAAATTATAAAATTAACATACATGTGAACATTCATAGAAACATTCATGGAAGTAAATTGACACATAACACAAGATATGATATCATAGAAAACTTCTGTGAGGAAGTAAAAACTGCGGTGGGGATGGCACCCATAAAATCTTCACTATCTGTAGATTGGAAGGGGCCGGTTAAGGCTTACAATTTGATCACTTATGATTATCTACCCCATTAGGAGTACCGGTGGAGACCTATTAAATTATACTCTATTAAGAGCTTTATCAACACTGTTGAGTGTGCACCCAGTTAAGAGATTTGTTGTTGGATGGTTAAATCCACCTTCCTTGAAAGGATTTTTACACTTTGCTCCACTTGTTAGAATGATAGAAAATTACAAATTGACATCATAAATGCAATCTCCTATTGATGATACAGATCCTATTTAGTTCACATAAAATTTTTATTACCTTAACTATGATTGAATAATACCTCTGATTCTCGGTATGCCTTGTTCTTGGTTCTTGCTAACCAAATTCACCATTTGTTGTCGCTATTCTTGAAACTCTCAATCTGATCCATAGATGTGCTCATCTGATTCATTCATTTTCTTCTCTCTCTTAACATCATCTATTCATCCATAATAATGAATGATTGCATCACCTATTTATAGATGGATTGACTTCATCGAGTTTTGATAAAAATAATGTTAACTCTAAGATCAGGTTTACAAATTATACCTAGATCTCCTAGTCTATGTGTTTTAAATCAGTTACATTGATTAAAGAAATTACATTCATGTATCTTGTCCCTAAAGAAATGGACTTAAAACAATTAAATATCCTATAAACAGAATACAGTTTCTTTATCTGATGTGGAAGTTAGATCCACTTTTTGTGGGCTGCAACTGACTTTTGGTTTTGTCTGTCGGTCATGCTTAACTGTCCTTCAATTTTGTTCTGTCAGTTGCACTGTATCTATCTAGTTGGTCTTCACTATAACTTTCATATCGGGCTCCTCTGTTGGGTTCCACTTTGTCTTTCTATTTTGGAGTGTGGTTTACACACTAACTTGTGTCATTGGTTTTCTTTTCACTTAGTCATCTTCGGTGATCTCTTAGTATCTGATCTTCAGTTTTCTCATGTCTTGTCTTTCAGTGTAAGCTTACCGAAAGTGAATTTTGCATACTAATGGAAAATTAATGTCATCAGTCATTATATGCATACTCTGCCTATCCAATGAGTTGTTCCCAAGCTTTACCATACTCCTTAGTTAAGCATCTTAGGAGGTTACCTAGACTCCTATTAACCACCTCAATTTGACCATCTGTCTGAGGGTGATATGCACACCCAAAGGATAGAATGGTTCCTATCTTTTTCCAAAGTTTCTTCCAAAAATGGCTCATGAACTTTGTATCTCTATCTGACACTATTCTTATTGGTAACCCATGAATTCTTACAACCTCCTTGAAGAATAGGTGAGCTATTTGACCAGCATCATGGGTTGTCTTTCAAGGAACAAAATGGGCCATCTTTAAAGCTATCTACTATGACATATATACTGTCAAATCCTTGCTAAGTCCTTGGTAACTCTACAACAAATTCCATACTTAAGCATTCCCATGGTATACATGGGATGGGAAGGGGTTTGTAAAGGCCTATATTGGAGGATGTCTTTTGCTTTCTGACACACCACACAACACTCCACATGCCTTCTGATATCTAAGTTCATCATTGGCCAAAAGTAAAACATTTTCACTAACTCTTGGGTCTTATTGACTCCAAAATGACCTCTATGTGCACCATTATGCTTCTCTTGAATTGGATTTTCTCTTATTGAACCCCTATAGACATATAACTCAGTCCCTTTAAACAAAAATTCAATTTGCAAAGAGTAATCATAAAACTCACCATGGAAGTGGTTCTTATAATCCTTATATACCTTGTAGATATCTACAAAGTCTTCATCCTTAGCATATAGGTCTTTATAACTTTCAATACCCATGATCTGCAACTATACTTCTTGTACTTTTAGTAGTATTCTAATTAAAGCATCTACTACTTTATTTTTCAATCCTTTATTGTGCTCGATATTGAAGGTGTAAGCCTACAAGTACACCACCCATTTCATGTGTTTACGACTAATCTTGTCTTGGGAGTTTAGGATGGCATCTACCTTGCTTGGATACATTTTGAGATATCTTTGGGAAAATACAACCCCAAGGTACACCAACTCATGCTTCAATAATTCACACTTTTCCAAATTTATCATCAACTACTCCTCGTGCAACTTCTTGAGAAAAATCTAGAGATGTCAGAGATTCTCCTCTTTAGTCTTCGTATAGATTAGTATATCATCTAGATACACTACTACATATTTTCAAATGTAGTCTTTTAGGACTTTGTTAATAAATCTCATGAATGTAGATGGGGCATTAGATAGCCCAAATGGAATCACTAGCCATTCATATAAACCTTCTGTAGTTTTGAAGGTTGTCTTCCATTCATCACCTTCATTGACCAAAATTTGATGATACCTACAATTTAGGTCAATCTTGGTAAAATATTTTTCTTCTCCTAAACAATCCATTACGTATTCTATCCTAGGGATAGGGAACCTATACCTAATGGTAATTTGGTTTATTTCCCTTGAATCAGTGTAGAGCCTCCAAGCTCCTCCTTTTTTTTGGTGCTAGGACAACTGGGATTGCACAAGGACTAATATTTTTCCTAATGAGCCCTTGGTTTAGGAGTTATTGGATTTGCTTGGAAATTTCCTCATTTTGGTGAGGGTTCATCTTATAGGCTTCTTTATTTGGAAGGGTAGCTCCTGGGATAAAGTTAATTTGATGACTAATAGATCTCTTAGGGGGTAGGGTAGATGGTTGTCCATCACTTACTATGCTCTTGTATTCCTATACCAATTCTTGCACTTCTTGTGGTACCTGTATCTGCTTCACTATTTTTTCTGCATCTTTTCATTTAGGTTTCAATACCAGTGCTAAACCCACTCCATATCCTTCCTCTAAGGCTTCTATGAACTCCTTTTCATTGACCATAAGGACATTGGGACCTAAGGAATTGATTTATCCTTCCTCTAACAGTGATTGTATTTTGAAAGTCACACCATCCTTCTTGAAAGAATATGCATTCATTGATACATCATGCATGGCATTTCTATTAAATTTCCATGATCTACCAAGTAGAAGGTGACATGAATCCATACGTAGGACGTCACATAAACACTTTGTCTTTGTATCTTCCAATAGAGAAGTCCACCCATGCTTGTTCATTCACAAGGACATGTTTCCCTTTCTTCAACCAAGTAACCTTGTATGGGTTACTATGAGGAATCCTCTTCATCTTTAACTTGCTAACTATCTCCTCTAACACTATTTTGTTAGTAGATCCCAAGTCTACGATGACTCTACACACCTTCCCATCATCTTACATTTCACTTTAAATAGTCACCTACTTTGACTTGGTTCCTCCTTCACTAGTTATTTATTCAGTTCCTTCTCATCATTAAGTTATCTCCCTCTTCTAACTCTAAGGGTACCTTAGGGTGTTTTATTCTACCACTACACTCCTCTTGAACCATGTTGACTCTCCTGTCATTTCCTTGGGAAGTAGAACCTTTCTTTGGACACCTATATGTAGGGTGTTCCATGTAGTTGTAGTGATAACATTTCATGTTTTTTAAGTAGTAACCTCTCCCTTGACTATTTCTCCTTCTTCTCCAATTGTTATTAGAGCCACTTCCTCTATTGAAGTTCCCTCTACTTTGACTCCCTTCTTGTTGTTCTCTCAACTTATTCTTGTAAAGAAGAAAATGATGACGATGTTGATCTCCTAGATAGATTTTGAAAAATAGATGTTCATATGTAAAAGAGACCAATGTCATAATTTAACCTCTTACATTTAATTGTATTTGTTTTTTTGATAATGGATATTGAAATTGGAAGAAAATATTAATGGAGTAAAATACCATCCTCGCATCATAGCAGATCTGAAAATGCCCTTTTCTATAGCATGTGTTGAGTTTCTGGAAAATCTGAGACAATTCTGATTTGTATCCTCAAGTCAATGTCACCATTTGCTAGAATTTTTGATTGCACTCTAGGTCACAATCAACCTAAAAAGTATTAGATCAAAATTATGTTTTTAGATCTTAGAAGTTTTTTTAAAAGGGTATTTGGATCTTCCCTCTGTTCTACTATTCCCGAAAATGTAACTCCCAAAACAACACCTACAAAAATATTAAAAAGAGGGGTTTTGGAGTGGCTATATATTTTTTTACCTTATTCAAACCTCCATTTTAGTGATCTCCACCTCCACGAATAGCCGAATATAGTATAATGTATGTGTGTGTGTTTCTCTTGGAAAAAGCTTTGAATGTGTGATGTTAAGATCTAATCCTCTAGATTAAAAACCCTAACATGAATTGAAAATGAGAAAGCAATGCATAGATTTGAATGTACTAAAGAAAGCATACCAAGCCCCCAAGGTCTAAAGTATTCCTACCAAAATCACAATCTATAATTGCTACCCCATGTTAATATCCTTTGAATGCTTGAAGGTTGAAAATGGTGGATCCAAGAAGAAAGAAAGAAGATATCTCTCTTGCTCCAAAGAAGAACCAGAATGTCTTGTCGACAAAAGTGCTTGAGTGTATTAATGCATCATCATGTCTTTTCCTTCTATATCATCATCTTTCTTCCTTTCCTCATCATCATGTCAAAATCATAATTGCATCATAACATCTTACCTTTCTTTTTCATCTCCAAATGAAGGCAAAAGAGAGTGATTATATAGAGATCTCAATATAGACCTTCTAGGGAAATGCAAGGGACCCAAATTCAAATTTCACCTTGAATTATGGTCCAATTACAATCACCAATCAAGGATGGGATGAATTAATCTCAATATCGGGGAAAAAACTTCCACATCCAGACTCGGGGACCAATTTTAAGTTTTAGAACCTCGATAGGCTCCAAATTTGAAAGTAGGGACCATCACCTAATAGGGGTCAAGGTTGACCTTGACCTTTTCCTAGTTAAAGGTAGACCTTTATCTTGACCTAGGTCAAGGTTGACCTCGACGCTGACTTAGATTAGGGTCAACCTCAACCTTGAACTGAGGTTTCAGGTTGATCACCTTGGGAAATCTATAGGATTCCTAGGTCAACTGGGGACCCATGGACATGAGAAAACACACTAGGATGTTAGATAGAGGAACAAAGGCCAAAGATTAAGTGTGATGAAGATTTAGGAGAGCCAATACATAGTTTCTACCCAAGAAGATGTAATCATAGAAAGTGAGATTAAGGATGTCCTGAAGGACCCTAACCCTAATTTCACTTAGAAATGCAAAATCAAGTGCATGTGCATCCTAAATGCAAATCTAATTTGAAAATGTACTAAATGAGGGTCCTAAACCTGCCAAATGGAAGTGCTTCCATTTTAAGATGATACATTTAGCCCCCACTTTATCTTAGGTATGACACTACGTGAATATGCAAGCTAAGAAAACATTGCAAAGTAAAAAGGATATAGCCAACTTCTCAATGTGGAGATTTTACAAGAAACCATTAGTATCCACAACCTACAACCCAAGGTTAATGAAAATGCATAGAGCACCTAAGCCTTACTAATATAGTTTTGAGAAATTCATAGATCCCCTTATGCCCCCCTATTTCGGCTTACTAATTTTGAAAAGGTGAAACAGGGTTATAAAGTTAGATCTATACACTGGCTATTCAATTTTTTGAAAGGTTCTTTCCTAAAAAATTTATAAGGATTCAAAATATTTCTAAACCAATTTATGAGGTTAGGTATCTAAATCATGATTCCAATGCCATTGACAACACTTAAAATGGAGCTACCAAACTCAAGTTATGATGAAAAGAGTGAATGCCTATCTAAATGCATGTAAAAGGAAATTCAAATTTGACCTAAGAAAATTCAAATAAAAACCTAAGAAAACCTTAAGGAAACCCTAATAAAGCCCTAATTTGAAGCTATAAATAAGATGAAAAGCACTTACCTTCTCATTCTTACCATTTGCAGAGCTTGGAATTGAGGAGCAAGATGCCTAAGAGAAAGGAACTTTGAGCAAGTCATGTGGAGGTCCTGAGAGAGTGCCTGGCCAACGGACAACCACTGCCTGAGGTAGGTGCCTTGTTTTGATGTTTTAATTGAGGAATTCCTATTTTTATAGGGAAGGTCAATTCTGACCCAAAAAGACCAACCCTAACCTAGTTATATTGACCCTGACCTTGGAAGGTAAACCATAACTGGGAAGGTCTGGTCCTTTCTAGGAAGAATGTCGAACTTGACCCAAAAAGATTGACCCTGACATAGAAAGGTTGACCTTGACCCAAAAAGGTCGACCTTGACCCAAAAGGGTCGACCTTGACTAGGTCAAGTGATAATTTCAGCTATTTGATGATAGATGATTAATATGATGTTGTTTGTGCTAATAGTATCTTTTCCATCTCTGAGAGCATCCCTTTGGAGAGGTTCTATTGGCTGTCAAAGAGAACCTGTCAGAGCTACAACAGGATGATATACAGTTATTGAAAGATGTGGGATTTTATTGGGTAGCAATCCTACCATAGATGACATTCCATTGGTCCATGATATCACCCATGATATAGAGATGGGATGAGGACACTTGTTCCTTCCATATTCTATCAGGAGAGATCACAATCACATTGGAGGATGTGTACAGGATCCTACGACTTCTAGTCTGAGGTGAGCCTATTAGACTGAGAGTACAGTAGGGTCCTCCCAATTTTTTTTTAGATGGAGAGTATTGTTTGGGATGAGTACCACAAATGAGGACTTGATCAGATCAGATCACTCTATCAACCATACTAGCATGTCTGACACGCTTGGTACAAAGAGTGATGCTATGTATACTCTCTTTGGTTGTAATACCCAACACAAAGGGTATAGTTTTCTTTGCACCATTAACTAATCTCATGTGCAGGATGGAGAGTGACATGATTTTTTTCTCATTGAAGCGCAACATGTTAGCCCATCTTTACCATGAGTTGAGTCCGCTAGTGAGATTTCAGCGGGAAAGTCTTACGGTATGCATCTTTTTACAGGTTTGGATGTTTGAGCATTACACATGTACTTTACCATAGGGTGTTTTGGTGACAGTAGATTTGAGAACACTAAGAGCCTTTTCATATCTTCTAGGAGATGTCTGGCAGTACGAAGATATCCTCTTTTGGAGGGTACGCTTTGATCGTATACCAAGTGTGGATGTGATATGGAGACCATACTATCGGATGACAGGATGGCCAAATACTCAACACTAGTTGAGACACTCCTAGAAAGGAAAGCTTCTAGAGGGTCCTACCAGTCATGCAGTGATGCCATATTATTATGATAGAGTTATGAGGCAGTTTGGTTTGACACAAGGAGTCCCTTGGACAGTACCACGGTGCGGATATTTGACAAGATATTACCAGAGACCCGTTGCTATATGCCGACCTACAATAGAAGATATTTTAGATAGAAATACAGATGAGATGGAGGATATAGAGGTGGACCCTAATGTATCCCCTCTAGGGGTGAGTAGAGAATATATCAGATACTAGAGTCTACAGGGGACCCATCCCATCTTCCCTGATGACTACCCTATAGGTGATCTAGGTCTTTCAGAGAGGATGCAATGAGGTAGTGACACACTAGAGGAGGAGGAGGAGGATCATGAGGAGGAGCCCATTCCTAAGTGAGATCCCATGGAGGAGGAGAGAGCAGAGGAGAGAACAAAAGAGAGAGGGGATGAGGGATAATACAAGAGATCATAGGATATGCCCCTAGGTGGTAGTACACATGCAGATGATTAGGCAATCCATGCTATACCATTGAGATCATGACAACCTCCTTGTGCACATACAAAGACACCACCACCTAGGCACAGTGAGTTTGGAGAGGGTAGTCACTCCATGCCTCCACAATCTAGATCCTTTGGTGATACTCAGGAGGGAGATCCATGTATGATTTATGTACTTGATTTAAAGTATCTTAAGTAAATGTTTTTCTAGAAGATGTACTAAAAGATAGATATGTTTGAATGTGCAGCTAGCGTAATAGAGTGGAGGAGCTTTGTATCTGAGGTTCTGAAGGATGCCTGTTCATCCTATCGACTACCATCTAGCGAGAAAGAATCCCTTATTGGACAAAGAGATCCTGACTGACATGTAGATATTTTTCATGCATCCACTGAGAGATGAGGTTATGCAAATAAAGGGAAGATAGATTGATGGCTGACCTACAGAGAGCTCGGGGGCACGACTATGAGATGAGCATATCAAGGAGTTGCACATGGACTACTATACTGAGATCTTTAGCATCACATCACAGAGAAGAAAGAGCTAGGAGCCACCGACCCTTAGAGCATAAAGATAGAGATTGATAGCCATGGCATATGTGCCATATATGTACCAAACTCTTGGATATTTATATATGAAAATTTTTCTTGTCCAGTTAGTTCGATGATTGCTTACTTGTTCTTTTCATCAATACACAAAAAATTAAGATAAAGAAAGAAATGAAATTAATGTATGAATGTATTCAAATCATATAACCTACAAAAAATACATAACTATTCTAGAGGGAATACATAAATACATGAAGAAAAGTTGATGTATTAGCGATAATAACATTTGAGATGCATAATATTAATAGGTTCCTTAAGGGGAACACCATTCATATCAGGAATCTTATAAGCACCTAAAGTATAATCCTCAATAACCACAAAAGGTCCAAGCCAATTAGGGCTAAATTCCCCTTTTTCACTAGGTAAAGCATTCAAAGCCCTTTGATTTTCATATAAGACTAAATCACCTACCGAAAATGACCATTCAATCACCTTATGATTGTACTATTTTTGAAGTGACTTATGATAAGCCTTAATATGTTCCAAAGCATTTATTCGTTGTTCATCCAACATTTCTAATTCTTGTAATCATTTTTCCCAGAAGCTATCTTTATCAATTATCCCATGGAATCAAACACGTAAAGAAGGTATTTCTAATTCTAATGGCATAATAGCATCAATACCATAAACAAGATTAAAAGGAGAAGTACCCATAGCAGTGCAGACACTAGTCCTATAAGCCCATAAAGCATGAGTGAGTTGAGTATGCCAATCTTTTGCATGATTATTAATTGTTTTCCTTAGGATTTGTTCAATAACTTTGTTTGATGCTTTAGCTTGACCATTAGATTGAGGATAGTAGGGAGTAAAAAATCTATGTTGAATATGATATTTCTCCAAGAATTTCATGACTTCTTTATTTTTGAAGGAAGTACCATTATCTAAAACTATTGTTGAAGGAATACCAAATCGTGCTATAATATGATTAAGAATAAAATCACAAATAACATTCGTAGTAGTAGAGCAGAGAGGAATATCCTCTACCCACTTTTTAAAGTAATCTATAGCTATGAGAATGTATGTATGTCCTTGAGAAAAAGATGGTGAAATTTTTCCAATAAGATCAAATCCCAGAATGCTAAAAGGTCATGGAGCAACTTGATTATCAAGCTCATGAGTAGGAGAATGAATTAAACTACCATGTTGCTAACACTGAGGACACTTCTTAACAAATTTAAAGTAATCTTGTTCTATTATTTTCCAATAATATCCCATTCTAAGAAGTTTATTAACTAGAGATTTCCCACCAAAATGTCCTCCACAAGAACCATAATGAGCTTCTGCTAAAGCTATCGGGACTTCAGTTCTACCAAGAGATCTTAATAGAAAACCATTATAAGAAAGTTTGTAAAGGGTATCACCCAAAATGATATATCATGTAGCAAGCTTCCTAATACAGTTACACATGTTCCTTGTTGCCGATTCAGGAAATGTATTGTCTTTCAAAAAGTGAAAGATATACAAATACCCTTCATCCAAATGCAAGTTAAAACATTCAGTATTACCCTTATTAGAGATTATAGGTTGTTTACGAGTGTGTATAGTAAATTGAAAGTCTTTAGCATTATTCTCAAGACACACCAAGGAAGCTGTGCTTGCCATGGTGTCTGTGTGTCGATTATCTTTCCTAGGTAAAGTCTGAATCATATAAGAAGAAAATTATGAAAGGATATCAAGAGATAATTCTATATATTGTGACATTTTATCATTCTTATTCTGATAACCCCCTTTGATTTGTTCAATAATAAATTGAAAATCCTCATATATTTCCAAGTTTTTATTGTGAAGGGATGAAGTTGCTCATAAGCTAGCTATAAGAGCTTCATATTCTGCAATATTATTAGTACAAGGAAAGTTGAATTTATATGATATAGGGATTGGTTTCTTTGTATGAAGGACCAAGATGATGCCTACACCAAAACCTATCTTACATCTAGAACCATCAAAATATAATTCCCAAACATCTTCTTGTTTAATAGCTAAAATATTCTCATCAGGGAATTCTATTTAGGCGATGTTTGTATGAGAATGAGGACAAGGATCTTCAGCTAAATAATCAGTTAAATCTTGTCCTTTAATTGACTTTTGAAGATTTAAATTAAGATCAAATTAGTAAGTAACATCACTCATTTAGCCAGATGACTAGAGATATAAGTTTGTAAGAAAAGGTGTTTGGGAGGATTCAATTTTACAATCACATTAACCTCAACATTCAATAGACAATGCCTAAGTTTTTGACAAGAATAAACTAAAGCCAAGCATTGTCTTTCTAAATTGGTATATCTTGTTTCATATTCTAGTAAAGTGCGACTGATGTAGTATACTAGTCTTTCCTTACCTTCACTATCATATTGAGCCAATAATGCACTTACAACGTGGGAAGTGGCAGCAATATACAGATAGAAGGGTTTATTTAATTGAGTAGGTTTTAAGATAGTAGGATTAGAAAGATACTCCTTAAATTTCTCAAATGATTGTTTACATTCCTAGCTCCAAAAAAAATTGGTATCTTTTCTAAGCTACGAAGTGAAAGGAATAATTCTAACAGCTAAGTTAGAAATAAAGCGATGAATAGATTGAATTTTTCCTTGTAAACTACGTAATTGAGAAATATTCTTAGGAGGAGGCATGTTAACGATAGCATTAATATTTTCAGTATCCACTTCTATGCCTCACTTAGAGATTGTATATCCTAATAATTTACCAGAATCAACTCCAAAAGCATCTTTCTTAGGATTTAATCGCATATTATAACTCCTAATCCTTTCAAATATTTTTCTTAAAATTAACACATGGTCCTTTCTTTGTATAGATTTTGCCAAGATGTCATATACATAATCTTCTAGAATCTTATGGATGTAATCATGGAAAATCAAGGTCATAGCACGTTGATAGGTTTCTCTCACATTGCTTAATCCAAAAGGCATCATGACCCAACAAAATGTTCCCCAAGGTGTGATAAATGTGGTTTTAAGTTGATCTTCTATAGGAATAAATATTTGATTATAGCCTGAAAATCCATCCATAAAAGACAATAAAGCATGACCTAATGTTGAATCCATAATCGTATCAATATTGGGTAGGGGAAAATCATGTTTTAAGGATGCTTTATTCAAATATTGAAAATCAGTGCACATCCTTATCTTATTCTTTTCTTTAGAAACAACCACAATATTGGAAATCCATTCAGAATAATTGATAGAATGGATGAACCCAACACCTAATAATTTTTCAATTTATGTTTTAACTAACAAAGCAATGCCTGGATTCATATTTCCAATTTTTTGTTTCACAGGTTTACATTAGGTTTAAGAACAATATTGTGAGTCACAATCTTAGGATCTATACCTGACATATCTGAATATGTCCCAAAAAATATATCCTTATATTCAAGAAAAAGGGAAACCAATTGATCATGTTCATCTTGATTCAAACATTTTCCCACTTTGATTTTTTTTCAAATTCATTCTCATCCATTTGAACTTTTGTAGTCTTAGTTATTAATAATTTACTTTGTATGGGAGAGTCCATTGGCAAAGGAGAAATATCCTATTCATCACGTTCTCCAAAATAGGCTTCATTATTTAGACAATAAGGCTTTCTTCTTTTATGATGAAGTGTAGGTAAATCTTGATAAGCTCCTAAAAAATCAGCTAGGGCTTCATCCTCAGGAAAAATATCCAAACTAGGTTTTTGATCCATGTCAAGGAGAAGCGGATTAACCAATTTTAAGTTTCCACCATAGATATGATTAACATTAAGAGGAAAAGTTGATGGTTTCTTATAAGGATTGAACCCTAGTCCATAAGTATAATCGTAAACTTCATTGTCCAAGGGCACTTGTATACCTTGTTCATATTTTCCACATCATTTCCCATTGAATCCTGATTTCCTAAGTAAATGATAACCAGATCCATATATATTAGCCATACAGATTGAGTTAAAGGAGAATCATATGTCACACTATCATAATAATCTCATTTTATTGTCTCAATTGTTTCTTCTAGGGAAGCAGCAACAAATTTATTCTGTAATTCCCTAGAAAGTGGAGGAGTGAATACTTGTTTTTCAAACCATTTTGTTCCTTCATGAATTCTAAATCAGAAAATTTGTAGTCTCCCATAAAAGATGGATTAAAATCCAATGTTCCCTAATCATATTCAGTTAAAGAAGAGGATGGAGCTTCAACTTGTTTAATTTCAGGAGGTTTCTCAGGTTCTGTACTTGGTTGTATGGGTTTAGAGATCTTAGCATATTTTTCATCCAAGCAAGGATTTGGTGCATCATCCGCATGTAATGTATACATCAGATTGTTACAAATTAACCTAACCTTACGATGTAAAGTATAAGGAATCACATGAATAGTATGTAACCAAGGTCTTCCTAACAAAAGGTTATAATTGAGAGGTCTAGGCATGACATGAATAGGTGTGTGAAGAAGGACTAGACCAACCTTGATAGTAGCATAATAATGCCCAAAGTTTTCTTTGCAATGTTATCAAATCCACAAATAGGTATATTATCTTGTTGAATGGTCGTAAGATCAGCTTTAATAGCCTTGAGAATATCCATGGTACAAATATTAAGCCTAGATCCATTGTCAATTAATGTTCTATGAATGATACTCTGATTAATAGAAAAAACAACCATAAGAGAATCATATTGATTCTACACCTCAATAGAAGGTAAATCATGATCAGTGAACACAATAGGAGGTACATAAGGCATAGTATGCATGCACTCCAAGAATGAATTAATTTTCTCTTGAATAGGAGGCAGAGCTAAAAGAGTAGATAAATCTTTTATAATGCGTAATGATATGTAGGAGAATTTTTAAGCAATTCCCATAAAGATATCTTGGCTAGAGTAGTGCGTAATTGCTCAACAAAGTCATACTCCTTAAAGGAAGAAGGTAACCTAGGTGCTTGAGGAAGCACATGTTGAGAAGGAGGTAAAGAGGTTGGAATAGTAGGTTGAGGATTATTCTATGTACGCTAAGTATGGGAAAAAAAATCTATGTTATCAAAGAAATCCAAAGGATCTTTAGGTTTGCCAATAATAGTCATTTGAGGACATCCTTTTACCATCATCAAAGGTTTAGGGAATAACATTTTAGGTGTCTCAATGTTGCAAATAGAGGAGTATGCAGGTAAATATGCACACATCCTATAGTAGAGGTCAATTGGAGAAGTTGTGGAGGAGGATGAAATAGGAATAGGATCCATGGAGATCTCATTCAAACCATTTTCATTCTCACTTCCATGTACCTCATTAAGGGATATATTCTCTTGTACAATAAAATCTTCTTCAAAGTATTCAAAACAAGAGTCATACATATTGAACACACAATAAAATAACAAGCATGTAAATTTTTTTGTGTTTTAAAGAAATTTTATATATTTTTATGTATTTTTGGAATATAAATTCTAGAGCATAAAAGAAAACTTACTTCTATATGCATGCAAGATCTTAGTATGAAATGTAAATCTGTCACCAAAGAGAAAGAGTTGTCTATCGCGGGTTCACCAAAATGCAAAGAATAAAATGATGATGATGTTTATCTCCTAGATAGAGTTTGCAAAATAGATGTTCATATGTAAAAGAGACCAATGCCATAATTTGACCCCTTACATTTAATTCTATTTGTTTGTTTGATAATGGATATTGAAATTGGAAGCAAAGATTAATGGAGTAAAATACCAACCTCACATCATAGTAATCTGAAAATGCCCTTTTCTATAGCCCATGTTGAGTTTCTATAAAATTTGAGAATAGATTTGGAATGGAAACATAGAGATGAACAAAACCCAAAAATCTTTTTCCATTCTGAGACAGTTCCAATTTGTACTCTCAAGTCAATGTCACCATTTGCCAAAAATTTTGATTGTGCCCTAGGTCACAATTGACCTAAAAACTCTCAGATTAAAATTATTTTTTCAGATCCTAAAAGTTTGTTGAAAAGGGTATCCCGATCTACTTTGTGTTCCACTATTCCCGAACCTGTAACTTCTGAAACAACACCTGTAAATATCTAAAAAAAGAGGGGTTTTGGGGTGGCTATATAGGGTTTTTCCTTAGTCAAACCCCTGTTTTGGTGATCTCCACCTCCACGAATAGCCAAATATAGTAGAATGTATGTGTGTGTGTTTCTCTTGGAAAAAGATTTGAATGTGTGATGTAAAGATCTAATCCTCTAGATTAAAAACCCTAACATGAATTTAAAATGAGAAAGCAATGCATAGATTTGAATGTGATAAAGAAATCATACCAAGCCCCCATGGCTAAAGTATTCCTACCAAAATCACAATCCATAATTGCTACCCCATGATAATATCCTATGAATGCTTGAAGGTTGAAAATGGTGGATCCAAGAAGAAAGAAAGAAGGAAGATATCTCTCTTGCTCCAAAGAAGATCCACAATGGCTTGTCTACAAAAGTGATTGAATGTATTAATGCATCATCATGTCTTGTCCTACTATATCATCCTCTTGTTAGAATAGTCCCAAAGCATAACTAAGAGGGAGGGGTGAATCAGTTATCAGTATATTTAATTCTTTAACCTTATTAACTCCAGAATATAATAAAGAAAATGCACATTCAGATAACACAATAGATGAAAACACATTTTGGTTACGGGGAAGCCAAATGGTAAAAACCCTGGTGGGAATTAGTACCCACAATGAACTATACTTGTTTATAGTAATCCCTGTTAGAAGATATTTCAACCCTATTAGGAGTTGTACTTTACAATGCAATAAGTATATTGACCTGGTTAAGGGTTAAACCCTATTAGGAGTCTTTTATAAATAACCTTGTTAGGGATGGTGGACTCACTGTCAAAAATCTCACTCCTTAATGGTGAAGGCTACAACCTTTTATAGAATAGATATGCACTATATCTGATGATGAACTGTAGAGTAGACCTGCTATCTTGATCAGTTCCAATGTATTTTAATCTTCTACTACTTCTTCACATAGACCTTTGATGAATGAAACACAACTGATATTCTGATCTGTACATTTTCTATCTCTTTTTGTATCATTCACACTTAGCGTATCACAAATAACTTTCTATAATTATCTTTCTCAAAGTATGAGATCATGGGACTTGTTAGACAACTCTTCATAACATCCTTGTCAGCTTTACTAATCATGCAAGCATAATTACAACCACGCAAATATAAACTGAATAGACGCAACGCTTCACTAAGTCAGCCTCACCAAATTAACTCTAACTTTGCAATATTATTGAAACATGTTTGGCGTATTTAGATAACTATCATCAACTCATAACTAATCATGAATATACACACACATATCCCAAGGATAGGTGAAACTCAAGAACCAATGTAATACATCGGCTCTGTACAGACAAACTCCAGAAACTGTAACTGCTACATAACAAAATTACTCAACACAACTGAAACTTCATATCTGAGTCTATGTGTATGAACATAACATAGTAAACATGTCTGTAACTTGAATATATCCATGCAAGGCTTGATATCATCATTCTAATAAGTACATACAGAATCACTACTATATATTATATGTTGTCATGAATGAAAAACATACAATCAACTAGTTGCAAGAAGTAAATCTCCAACAATATCCCCCTTTGACATTGATGGAAATATATGATATTAAAAACATCTTTAACACCTAGTTTCTTCTTTATTTTTACAATCTTCTCAATATCCTCATCAAAGATTCCTCTACAATGCTTCAGTTCTTCTGACTATTTTTATACTCCCCCAGAGTATATGCTCCCCCTTACTATATACTCCCCCTTTAACATCAATGGAAAAGGGTACCATAAGAAATTAAGCATAGGTACTACTCCAGAAGTAGAGCAGTCAACCATTCATCAGTCACTATGGAGTAATGTTCTTGCTGCTTTATCTGATCAGACTGAGGAGAGGGAATTACTCCCAACTTCTCCCTGAGATACTCAAAAGTATGTTTTGATAAAGGCTTTGTGAAAATATCTGCCAACTATTCCTTGGTGCTCACATAATCTAATTTTACTTCATTATCTACATCTTTTTCTCTAAGAAAATAGTATTTGATCTCAATGTGCATGCTTTGTCTTTGCATGCATCACAGGGTTGTTGGACATGTTGATACTGCTGGTGTTATCAGAGTGAATAAAAGTAGGATAGTCAACCTGTATACCAAAATCTTTAACCATCTGTTTGATCCAAACCATTGTTGAACAATTCAATGCTGCTGCAACATATTCAACTTCTACTGTCAACTAAGAGATACAATTCTTCTTCTTGCTTACCCAAGAAACCAACCTATCTCCAAGAAATACTGCTCCTTCAGAAGTACTCTTCCTCTCATCAAGACAACCTTCCCAATCTGCATCTGTATACACATGAAGTTGTACATTCTATGACTTAGGATACCATAAACCATAGTCTATAGTTCCTTTTAGATATCTGAATATTCTCTTTATTTCCATTAGGTGATTCTATTTTGGTTCAGCTACAAATCTTCCAATAATTCCAACTACATTAGATATGTCTTGTCTAGATTGAGTAAGATATATAAGTTTTCCAATCATAGATTTGGACAATGTCTTGTCAACTGCTTCAGAGTTATTTTCTTTAGAAAGCTTGCTTCTTATTATCATGGGAGTGCATACTAGTTTATAGTCTTCCATCTTGAAAGTTTTCAATATTTCCTTCACATATTTGGACTGATTTATGAATATTTCTTTATTTGTCTATTTTACATTCAATCCCAAAAAGTATTTTATAGGACCAATCATGCTCATTTCAAATTCATTCTGCATTTCTTTTGCAAATTCTGCACCTAGCTTGTCATTACCTCCAAAGATAATGTCATCAACAAATATGGAAATAAGTAGTAGTCCATTAGGTGTCTCTCTTATGAATAGGTTATAATCTACTGCTCCTTTCTTAAATCCAATTCTGGTAAGATGACCATCTAGTCTCTCATATGAAGCTCTTGGGGCCTGTTTAAGTCCATAGAGTGCTTTCTTCAATCTGCATAGCATATTTGGCTTATCTAATAGATTGAATCCTTTAGGCTATTCTATGTATACTTCTTCCTTTAAGTTACCATTCATAAAAGTTTATTTGACATCCATTTGATATACTTTAAAATCCTTGAATGTTGCATACGCCAAGAATAACTTGATGGCTTCTAGTCTGCTCACAGGGGCAAATGTATCAGTATATTCTATCCCTTCCCTTTGTGCATATCCTTTACACACTAGTCTTTCTTTGTTTCTGACCATTGTACCATCTTCATTCATCTTGTTCCTGAATACCCACTTTGTTCCAATCACATTTTTGTCACTAGGTTTGGGAACCAATTCCCATGTATCATTTTTGATTATTTGATCTAATTATTCTTCCATTTCTTTCTGCCAATCAGAGTCCTTGCAAGCATCTTCAACATTTAAAGGTTCAATCTGTGAAAGTAAACATACCTCTTCATCTACTGAAATTTTTTTTGCTTTTGATCTAGTCAAGACTCTGCTACTCTGATCTCCAATGATGTCATCCTTTGAATGGTATCTGGATGTGAATTTTGGAACTTTTGGTGTGACATCCTCATTAGTAACTTCAGATACTTCTCTACTTGATTTAGGTTCATTACATGATACATCAATACAATCAAACATTTCTTCAATAATAGTGTCTTTACTACTGGGTCTGGGCTCATCCTCAATCATGGGTGCATATTTAGAGTATCTTTCTTGAACCATGAAATTTTCATCAATCTTTACATGAGTGATTTCAATTATCTTCTTTAATCTCAAATTGTAATATCTATATGTTTTTCTTTTAGTAGAGTAACCAAGGAAAATACCTTCATCACTTCTAGCATCAAACTTACCAACACCATCATCTCTCTTGATGTAGCACTTTCTACCAAATATTATGAAGTATTTCACAGTAGGTACATTATGAAACCAAAGTTCATAAGGTGTTTTATCCATGCCTTGCCTTAGTTGAGTTATGTTGATAGTATAGACTGTTGTAATGACTACATCTCTCTAATAAGTGTGCACAAATTTTCCTTCAATCATCATAGTGTGTGCTGTATCAAGTATGATCCTATTCCTTCTTTCTACTATCCCATTCTACTGTGGGGTTCTGAGTGTACTCAACTATCTTTTAATTCCATGTTCTTCACAATAGTCATAAAACTAGTCAGAGGTGAATTCTCCTCCTCTATCTGATATCAGACACTGTAGTTTTAATCTAGATTCATTCTCCACTTTGGCTTTGAATATTTGAACTTCTCAAAGGCTTCATACTTCTCCTTTAAGAATGCAACCCACATCATTCTTGAAAAATCATCAACAAACAAAATGAAATACCTTTCTCTGTAATATGACCTGGTTTGAGTAGGACCACATAAATCTGTATGCACTAAGTCTAACTTGTTTTCAGCTAAGTTCTGCTTGCTTCTAAAAGACCTCCTTACATGCTTTCCCATAACACATTCCCTCCATATTGTGTCAGCTGGTCTTGCAATAATTGGAAGATCTCTAACTGCTTTGACATTGCTTATCTTTACTATATTATCAAAATTGATATGACAAAGTCTCTTGTGCCATAACCAACTGTCATCCACTTTTGTAACAAAACAACTTACATCTGAATTGAGCTGAAAAACATTACCTTTTGTTTTTGATCCTTATGCAATCATGTCTCCATCTTTGTTTCTAATGATGCATTTGTTGTCTTTGAATTCCAAATGATAACCTTTGTCAAGTAGTTGTCCAACACTTAGTAAATTGTGATGTAATCCATCAACATACAAAACATCATCTGTCTTGTTCTTTCCATCCAGGGTGATGGATCCTCTACCTATGATAGGTTTAGGAGTGTTATCTCCAAATCTAACCATACCACCTTTGTACCTGTCCAAATGAAAAACTTTGTCTTTATCACCTGTCATGTGATGAGAGCATCCGCTGTCAATGATCCAATCAATTTTGATGTCTCCTTTGGAAATTAGGGCTAACTCCTGCATTTCCTTTTCATCTACAATATCCATATGCTCAATCAATCTTTCCATGTCTTTAAGGGAAACAAATCCAATTTCATCTTCTCCTAAATCTTCACCAGTTACACCTTCTTCAGCATGATAGCATTCCTTCCTGTATTTAGTTTTATAGTCAAATCTGAATTTCTTTACTCTTGTAGGATACTTGGATGCAAAGTGACCGATCTTGTTGCATGAAAAGAATTTGAATGGAAGCTATCCTTCATATTTACCTTTTCCTTTCTTTTCTCTTTTGGCAATCATGGGTATGATTTCTTCTATTTCTTCATCAACTTCTTCTTTTTCATTGTTCCTAGAGATGTGAGATTTCTCGCCATGAACTGAAGCTTTGAAAGTTGTTTCACCTTTTGGTTCATTCTTCAATCTTGATATCTCAAATGTAGAGATTTTACTAATTAAAGTCTCTCTCTTGAAATATTGTGAAAATTGCATGGTTTCCTCTAGAATATTGATCTTGTTCTAATAGTATGATGTTAAAGTAGTCAAAAACTTGTCTATTATATCTTCTTATGATATTTCTCCACCATTGTTTCTGATTCTAGAGACTGCTTCATTTATCCTTTGATTGTAGGATCTAATGTTCTCTTCAGGTAAAATCTCAAGACTGTTGTATTTCTTTTTCCATGTCTTCCTATGTGCATTCTTAGCTTGAATATCTCCTTCAAACATGTCTTCTAAATACTTCCATAAAGTGTATTCCTTGTCTAATTTCTTGATCTCAAAAAATTCACTATCAGATAATGCACTTATAAGGGATTCTTTGGCAACTGCATTAGCTGTGAATGTATCCTTCTATTTACTAGTAGCATCATCTCTTGATAGATATTTTAAAGAGGGAATACAAACTTCTTGTGTGGCTATCTCAAAGATATCAAAACCAACACACTTGTAGACGTGTTATCATTTTGTTTTTCCAATCCAGATAATTTTCTCTCCAATCCAGATAATTTTCTCCATCGAACTTAGGGCTCTCTTTTTTGAAGTAAGGCATATAATCTACCTTAAGCTGTTAGGCTTCTTCTTCAAGGCACTTAGCTTTGATACCAATTATTAGAATAGTCCCAAAGGATAACTGAGAGGGGGGGGGTGAATTAGTTATCAATATATTTAATTCTTTAACCTTATTAACTCCAGAATATAATAAAGTGAATGCACATTCAGATAACACAATATATGACAACACAATTTGGCTACGGGGAAACCAAATGGTAAAAACCCCGGTGGGAATTAGTACCCACAATGAACAATTCTTGTTTATAGTAATCCTTGTTAGAAGATATTTCAACCCTGTTAGGGGTTTTACTTTACAATGCAATAAGTATAGTGACCTAGTTAAGGGTCGGAGCCTATTAGGAGTCTTTTATAAATAACCCTATTAGGGGTGGTGGAGTCACTATCCAAAAGCTCACTGCTTAATGGTGAAGGATACAACCTTCTATAGAATAGATATGCACTATATCTGATGATGAACTATAGAGTAGACCTGCTATCTTGATCAGTCCCAATGTATTGTAATCTTCTACTGCTTCTTCACATAGACCCTTGATGAATGAAACACAACTGACATTTTGATCTGTACATTTTCTGTCTCTTTTTGTATCATTCACACTTAGCATATCACAAATGACTTGCTATAAGTATCTTTCTCAAAGTATGAGATCATGGGACCTGTTAGACAACTCTTCATAAGATTCTTGTCAGCTTTACTAATCACACAAGCATAATTACAACCACGCAAATATAAACTAAATAGACGTGACACTTCACTAAGTCATCCTCACCAAATTAACTCTAACTTTGCAATCTTGTTGAAAAATGTTTGGTGCCTTTAGATAACTATCATCAACTCATAACTAATCATGAATATAAACACACATATCCTGAGGATAGGTGCAACTCAAGAACCAATGCCATATGTTAGCTCTATATAGACAAACTCAAAAAACTGTAACTGCCACATAACAGAATTACTCAACACAACTGAAGCTTCATATTTGAGTTTACGTGTATGAACATAACATAGTAAACATGTCTGTAACCTAAATATATCCATGCAAGGCTTGATATCATCATTCTGATAAGTACATACAGAATCACTACTATATATTATATGTTGTCATCAATGACAAACATACAATCAACTAGCTACCAGAAGTAAATCTCCAACACCTCTTGTTTCCTTGCCTTATCATTAATTCAAAATCATAATTGCATCATATCATCCTACCTTTCTTTTTCATCTCCAAATGAAGGCAAAAGAGAGTGTTTATATAAATATCTCAATATAGACCTCCTAGGGCAATGCAAGGGACCCAAATTCAAATTTCACCTTGAATTATGGTCCAATTACAATAACTAATGAAGGAGGGGATGTATTAATCTAAATATCAGGGAAAACACTTCCACATCTAGACCCGGGGACCTATTTTAAGTTTTAGAACCCCGATAGCCTCCAAATTTGAAAGTGGGGACCATCACCTGATAGGGGTCAAGGTCAACCTTGACCTTGTCTTAGGTCAAGGATGACCTCACCTTTACCTAGGTCAAGGTTGACCTTGATCCTAATCTAGGTCATGGTCAACCTCAACCCTGAACTAAGGTTTCAGGTTGGTCACCTTGGGAAATCTGTAGGATTCCTAGGTCAACCAGGGACCCAGGGAGGTGAGAAAACACACGACGATGTTAGATAGAGGCACAGAGGCCAAAGATTAAGTGTGATGAAGATTTAGGAGAGCTAATACATAGGTTCTACCCAAGAATATTGAATCATCGATAGGGAGATTAAGGAGGTTCCGAAGGACCCTAACTCTAATTTCACCTAGAAATGCAAAATCAAGTGCATGTACATCCTAAATGCAAATATAATTTGAAAATTTGCTAAATGGGGGTGCTAAACCTACCAAAATGGAAGTTCTTCAATTTTAAGGTGATACAATTCTCTCCTTGGTTCTTGGAATCTGAGCTTATACCACCATATTTACTTCTTTGTCCACTATTATCTCTTCCTCTACCTCTACCTCTTGTATTGCTTGAATCTTGTTTCTTTCTCAACTTTTGTTCCACCTTTATTGAAAGTTGGTGGCATCTCAGAACAATGGTAGGGGTAAGAAAACTCATTTCATCTTGGATAGTCAAATTTATACCATTAATGTATCTAGCTACCTTTACACTTTCCTCTTGTGCAATTCTTCATCTCATACATAGTCTTTGAAACTCTTTAGTATAAGAGTTAACATCCAAGTCTTTTTGCCTAAGACTTTGTCATCTTTTATGCAACTAAATCTCATAGTCTTCAGGTACATATGATTCTCTAATTTTGGATACCATAGGTTTCCAAGTGGCTATGGGTTTCTTTCCTTCCTTCTCTCTCTCATCTTGGATAAATTTCCACCAAGTGAGTGCACACCTTTTTAGTCTAGCCTTCGCTACTTTGACTTTTTGTGCCTTAGTTATACCATCACATTCAAAGTGATTTTCTAGCCCTTCAACCCAATCTAGGACTATCTATGGTTCCATCTTACCATCAAAGATAAGAACTCCTTCCAATTTCTTACCACTCAAATCCTTTAGTGCTTTCAAGAATTGTTCTTTGGTGAGGACAGGGTCAACTTTAGGGATCTCATCTTCTAAGGAAATCTCTTTACTCTTCCCTTCAACCTTATCCTTTACTTCCTTATTATTTTCTTCTACTTCGTCTACATTGTGTTCCAATTGTGCCAATATTTCTCTGAGAAATCTATTCTCTTCTTCTCGCTCATCCACTTTCTTTTCCAACTCTCCATTTTTCATAATTTTACACTCTCCTACTGACTCTCCTGGTTTAAACATTCACCACAAGCCAAATCTTATTGGCTCTGATACCAATCTGATAGATGTGACCAAGTGTTCTTGCACAAGCTTCCTATGACCTCCACCATTCCTTTTATTCTCAAGACCCTATGCTTCCTCTTAGGGTCTCGTTAGTCCTTACTTCACTATTCTTAGACTAATACAATACCACTTTGAGAGTAGGTAACAATTCTGCTTCACAAGGAGACAACTATCGCCAAATCACACTATACTATTTCACTCCTTGGATGGTTCCAAGTACACTTTCAACTTCTCAAATCCACAAGTGTCTGCAAGGATACTTCTCATGTTCAAAATCTTCTTAGGCTCCATATGATCCCATTGGTGACTGGGTAACATAGCTTTTTCCAAATGATCTCCCAATTTACCTTCAATCTTGGCTTTTAGGCCTAATGCCTCTACTAGCCCTATCTGACAGTTTTTCCCAATTCTTGAAAAATAACCTCAAAACCCCCCCCCCCCAAAAAAAAAAAAGTGGTGATCCTAATACTCTTTTTCAAGACTCAAAGGATTTTATAGGTCTTAGGGTCCTAGGGTGTCTGCACAATAGATTCCTAGAATTAAGGACATCAAGGGCTAATTGGGCTAAATAAGTACAGTCAGATGATTTATGCTTTGAAATGTATCAAGATGGATTCATAGAGCCTTCTCTTTCCTAGGAGGGCTTTGTATGACCTATAGGTTTACAAAACATTGCTTGGATTCTATCTCCCAATGGTATCCCTACAATCAAAACACCATAAAGCAATAGCGATCTCCTAGCTGGGTGCTCCAATCTCATCTAGGGCTTTCCATGAAAATTAGATAAACAACTCTCCTAAACCTATCATACTATATATACACTCTAAAGAGGCTTCCCTTCCATATTCCTCCATTCCTGATCAAATGCATGGTGGAGATTTATGGGGCAGCCAGTTTCCTTAGAACTTGCTGAACAACACCAACAGACTGTGCACTAACCAAAAATTTTCCTAACCTATGTAAATAAAAATGTATTAACTTATTACCAAAGAAAAATTTAATGAAACTATCCTAAATAAAATATTACAACACAAAACTTGATAATTCAATCCATTGACTAGTACATGAAAGAAAAAAAATTTATTGTATATTGAACACATAGTTACAGAGCAAAATTAGACAGCTTCAATTTTTCTTCATACCACCTAGCCTCGTGAAATGGGCCTCCTCATGGTTTAATATGACTTTTCCTTGTTTTTAGGCCAATTACACTAAATAAATTTTCCACTCATTGAATGCAATCAAACTTAACAATGTTGTCGAACAACATTGCAAAGTTGCAAAATGTTGTCAAGCAACATTTTAGCAACTTTTACATTCTTGCCTAAAAATTAGTCTAATGACCTCCCATCATTATGACATGATGTAAAAACATCATAAAGGCCTTCTTAGGCACAAATATAAGACATGTTAATCCTTCTAGGCTTCTTGACCCCAAATTCCCATTTTAGGCTAAATTACACTAAACACACTCAAAACATTAAACATCTAGTTGGATTGATCCTATTCTAATCCAACTAGGTATAAACATGAAAGACATTATAATGTAAAAAAGAAAACAACTAACTTGGCTAGGGTCAGTAAAATCCACAACAAAAAATAGGGATAGGATTTAGCCTAGGTGCTCCTACACCATCCTCCCCAAATGGAAATATTTCAATCCATCCTGTGACAGAGAAAACTGGAATCAATGCCCAAGTTTTTAAAATTTGTCTCCCTGATCGATGTAGCCTCTAAATCATCTTTTCCATGCCACTTCACAAGATTTTCTTTGTAATCCTTCTTCCTAGTCTGTTTGTAGACTCTTGAATCTAGTATTTTCTCTACTTTCTTGGAAGGTGTAGAGGGTAGGTTCAGTCCCTCCACTTCTTGTATCACCTCAGCTAAACTCTAATACAGAACTGGCATAGGACCTTTGTATGAAACCAAATCTTCCACATTGAACACAAGAGATAAACCAACATCCTCTAGAATTTCCACTTTATATGCATTGGTGCCACATTTGGCCAGAATGGTACATGGGCCAATTCTTCTCATCTGTAGCTTATTAGGCACTCCTCTATGCAATATTTCCTTGTTCAAATGGACAATTAAAAGATCCCCTACTTGGAATTGGACATCCCTTTTTCTTTAATCCCCTTTTTCCTTTATCTTTTCTATATTCTCACTCAAAGTCTTCCCTATTGTCTCATGCACTTCCTTCATATATTGTGCAAAATCTTCTTCATATCCACTTCCGTTCGATCCATCCTTTAACTCCTTGAGTTCAAATATCCCACTAGGGTGTAATCCATAAATGATTTCAAAGGGGCTTCTTCCTATGGTTTGGTTCACCATGTCATTATTTGCATAGTTTTCCTTACAAATGATTTGGTCCCAAGCTTGACCATACTCCTTAGTTAAGAACCTTAGGAGGTTACCTAGACTTCTATTAACCACCTTATTTTGACCATCATTCTAAGGGTGATATGCACACCCAAAGGATAGATTGGTTCCTATATTTTTCCAAAGTGTCTTCCAAAAATGGCTCATGAACTTTGTATCTCTGTCTGACACTATGCTCATTGGTAACCCATGAATTCTTACAACCTTCTTGAAGGATAGTTGATCTATTTGACAAGCATCATGGAATGTCTTTCAAGGAACAAAATGGTCCATCTTGCTAACCCTATCTATTATGAGATATATACTATCAAATCCTTGTTTGGTCCTTGGAAACCCTACAAAAAAGTCCATACTTAAGCATTCCCATGGTATACTTTGGATGGGAAGGGGTTTGCAAAGGCCTGCATTGGAGGATGTACCTTTGCCTTTCTGGCACACCACACAACACTATACATACCTCATGATATCTAATTTCATCCTTGGCCAAAAGTAAAACCTTTACACTAAATCTTTGGTCTTATTGACTCAAAAATGACCTCTAAGTGCACCATTATGCTTCTCTTGAGTCATATTATCCCTAATTGATCCCCTAGGGACACATAACTGACTCCCTTTAAATAAAAATTCACTTTTCAAATACTAATAAAAAAACTCACCATGGAAGTGGTTCTTATGCTCCTTACATACCTTTTAGATCTCTAGAAAGTCTTCATCCTCAGCATATAGGTCTTTAAAACTTTCAATACCCATGATTTGCAACTATACTTCTTGTACTTTTAGTAGTATTCTACTTAATGTATCTGCTACTTTGTTTTTCAATCCTTTCTTATGCTTGATATTGAATGTGTAAGCCTACAAGTATTCCACCCATTTCATGTGTTTGGGACTAAACTTGTCTTGGGAGTTTAGGAAACTAAGAGCTTGGTTGTCTCAATACACCACAAACTCCTTAGGAAGAAAGTAGTCCCTGCATTTCCTTAGTTCTTGGACTATAGAATACATCTCTAAGTCATAAGGAGATTACTTCTTAGCATCACTGACCTTCTCACTATGAAAACCCACTAGTCTTCCCTCTTGGCTCAAAACAACTCCAATGGTACCATTACTGGCATCACACTCAACTGTGAATAACTTCTCAAAACTTGGTAGTGTTAAAATTGGTTGAGTGGCAATCTTCTTCTTTAGAAATTCAAATCCATGATTAGCTTGATCATTCCAAAAAAATATGGTTTTCATCCCTCCTTTAATAGTATCTAACATAGGAGCACAAATAGAACTAAATTGCTTAATGAATATCTGATAGTATTGAGCTAAACCATGAAATATTCTCACCTTTATTGCAGTTCTTTGAGTAGGCTAGTTAAGAATGGCTTCTATCTTTCTTGGATCCATTTTGAGGTTTCTTTGGGACAATACAAACCCAAGGTACACTAGCTCCTGCTTCATAAATTCACACTTTCCCAAATTTATCATCAACTCCTCCTCATGGAACTTCTTGAAAAAATCTAAAGATGCCTTAGATTCTCCTCTTTAGTATTGCTATAGAATAGTATAACATCTAAATACACTACTACAAATTTTCCAATGTATTTTTTTAGGACTTCATTCATAAGTCTCATTACTGGGGAGCTCACTCTCAAGAGAACTCTTTCTCTAATCAAGACCTCTCCTTGTGCCTTCCTAGGATTCCTATCACAATCCTAACTAGAGGATAACTCTATGATCCTCTATCTCCTTTAGAGATCTCCACCAACTTCAAACTCTCCTTAAGTCCTTCTCCATTCTTATATGCATCCAAAGGCTTATCTTAGCCAATTTCTCTCCATGATGTCATTGCCTATTGAAATAGGTTTCCTAAACATCCCTAGGTCACTTTCAAATGATCTTTATCCATTTTGATAAATCTCTCGATTAGGTTTCAAACGGGTCTTTAATTTTCAATATTTTAGGCCTTGTAGCCTTTTAGGCCTAATTATCCCTTTTACACACTGTAATCTTGGATTTAATTACAAAATAACTTAACAACCCTATGAATGAACTATGGGTTCCTTGTAAGACTATCCTAGGCTTTAGGAATTTCAAGGTTTTAGACCCCCACACTCTTTGTACATAGGAATTTCAAGAAACCCCTACTTTTAAGGGTTTTGGGAACATGTATACCAGTCTGTGTTCTTGGATTGAACTAGGTGATCTATTCAACTCCTCTAATCATCTTCTTGCATCCAATTATCAAGGAATCTCCCCTTTACATTCTCCCACCATTTATTGGGTTCATCCAATCCATTTAGCAAGCTTTCTTGGTACTATCTTATCCAAGCTCCTAACTAGAATGCACTGGCACTCACCTAAGGCTTGGTGTTAAAAATGCTTCCCCTACATAAAAAGACTCCACAAGCTATATATACACTATACATGGAGTCCACTACTTCAATCCAATAGGCCATAAATATTTGACCACGAGAATTCAAGTGGGACGCATATTTACATGACTGGATCCAAAACCAGACAACGAACCAGAAGAAAATAAAGAATTTACAAAAAATTCACCAGTAACACTAAAAAATTAAAAAAATTCCACAAAAAGTAACTACATTCCAAAAAAAGGTCACAATGCATTATTTCATCACTTTCAATCCATTAAATAACTGGATCAAAGCTCTATTTTAGTATACAGTCACAAAATTCTCCTTCACAATGCTCAGTCCATACACAATGACAACTAACTGTCAGATTAGAGTTTTATCCACCTTATATACCTTATTCCCACATTTTTGGACCCTCACTTTGGGATTTATGCATCATTAAATTCCTTTCCTCGATTTTAGGAAATGTTGTTATGACAACTTTTCAAAATTGAAAAGTTGTCATGAGCAACTTTTACATCTTTTAGCACTTTATCAAACCTCTATGCCTAATAATCCAAATAGACTTCAAATCTTGGAAAGTGACAATGAAAGAAATTGTTATTTTGTCATTGATGTCAAACCTTCATTGGTGAGACTATTTTTATCTGTTTAAGTACCATATCTATTGATTGAAGAAGAAGATTTAACAAGAAGACCAAGTGAATGGTTGAGTTAAGGCAAATAAAAGGGTACTTGATTAGTTGGCACTTTGGAAAAGTAATTAGTTGTTTATCTTTCTAAGATAGTTTTTCTGGCTATTTTTGGCTAAGTGAATCTGGCTTGTGTCGAGCAAGTTTGTTTTGATGCTAAGTGAAGTTGTTTGTGACGAGAAAGTTTTTTTAGTGTTGAGCACCAGTGAAATTGCCGAGTGGAAACAGTGATGTTGGCCGACTTACAATATTTGGATTAATGATGAGATTTGAGATGCCTGGCTGACTTAGTTAATTTTATCGGGATATGTAAAGTTAATTAAAGATTGATCCACGCCATTTAATGTATGGGTAACCATAATTAATGCATGGATTCAATATTTAATTAGAGACTACTTTGGAGAAGTAAATGTAATGTAATGATGGAATGATCTATTGGATTTTACCTAACCTAAGATCTATGATCTTGATTAGGTGGGAAAGATTTATCTGACCTAGACAGAGAGGTATATGATAACCTCAAGGGGTTAGTCCTTGGTGTGTGGATGTGGTGGTGGATGTACTGATTGGTGTACATATGTGTATGCAAGAGGATTGCATAGTTGATTTACTGATTGGCATGACCTAGCAAAGAAGGCTGAACACATAAGTAGAAAGTTGCATGTGTGATTACCTGATGGATTTCCAAGTAGATCAGAAGATTGAAATGAAAATGTAGTTCACTCAATAAGTTAGCATCAGAGTTGTAATTGGATCTGAATTTGCAAAGTAAGTTGTATGTATCAGATCACAATTGTTGATTACTTTCTAACCATTGTATCAGTTAAAATCCTTTAACAAGGTTGACCTAATAGTCATTTGTATAAATCCTCTAAGCAAGGTGACATTCAGGTGGAATGTTCTAAGTCCTCTAACAAGGCCACTCCTAACACGGTGATTAAATCCTTTAACCAGGTCACACCTAATAGTGTTTTATTGTAGCCTTTAATAGGGTTGACTCCTCACAGAGCTTAGTTTAGAAGAGTGAAACTTGGTAGCATGTTACTGGTGGCCTTTTCGATATTGGGTTTCCACATTAAATACTTGTGTCAAATTGTGTGAATGCTTATTGTTTGTTTTACTGTTATGTTTCTACAAGCTAATTACATTAAATAGTAAACTGCATGATTAAGTTTTTGACATATGCTACTACTGTCGAGTAGATCTGAAATACAGAAAGTTTTATTTGCTACATCTAGACCTGAGGATAAATAATTCACCCCTCCCCTCTCATTTATTCTAAATTCATTCTAAAAAAATCATCATATAATACCTTCAAACTCCTAAAAACATCAAAACCCCCAATGTCTCTCCATTTTGGCATCACAACCCAAGTTTGACCACTTGGTTGACTTCATAGGACTTAAACACCTAGATTCTATTTGATCTCATCAAACACTAAACCCTAATCACTCCTAAATCTAGAAACACACAAAAAACACTTGGGACTTCATATTTAGACCTTATTAACTTTGGTGGTTTTCCCAAGTAACCTACAAGACAAAATGCTTTAAATACCTAATAAGACCTTAAGGTGTTCCTACACCATCCTCCCCCTGAAACAAGAAAATCAAGGTACTTTAGGTGTGATGAAATCCCTTCTTATTCCATGATTCTTGAATTCTTCCTCTGCTATCCATGTAGCCTTTGATTCAGGTTGATGTTCCCACTTCACCAAGTGCTCCATGTAGACTTTCTTCCTTGTTTTCTTCTTCACCCTAGAATTGAGAATCATTTTCCCTTGTGGCTTAACTTGAACAGGTACTCTGAATCCTTCCACATACTTAGATACCTCTATACTCTACTCTTCTCCACCTATCTCTGGTCCTTTTTATGGAATCAAATCCTTCACATTGAAAATGGGGGAAAAAGACATATCATTTGGTAGATCTATCTTATAGGCATTGGATCCATACTTAGCCAATACCTTACAATGTCCAATTCTCTTCATTTGGAGTTTTCTTGGTATTCTCTTCTGTATCCTAGACTTATTCAAGTACACCATTACCAAGTCTCCTACCTCAAATTGTAGGTCTCTTCTTCCTTCATCTTTCTTAGCCTTCAACTTCTGATTGGCTTCCATTAGAGTCTTTTTCATTTGTTCATAGACTTCTCTCATGGACTGTGCAAAGTCATCTGCATGTCCAATGATTCCTTCATATCCCTTCAAGTCTCTAAGCTCCATTACACCCCTTATATGTATTCCATATACAATCTCAAATGGACTCTTACCAGTAGTCTTGTTTGTGCTATCATTGTATGCAAATTCTACCTATGGGATAACTTGTTCCCATCCTTTCCCATACTCTTTTGTCAAACATCTTAGCAAGTTTCCAAGAACCCTATTGATCACTTCTGTCTGACCATCTATTTAAGGATTATATGTAGATCAATGAGACAAGTTAGTTCCTAGTCTTCTCCATAGGGTCTTCCAAAAGTGCCCCATAAACTTCACATCTATGTCTGCAATAATACTTATTGGTAAGCCATGTATCCTAACTATATCCTTGAAGAAAAGGTAAGAAATGTGACTGGCATCACGAGTTGGCTTACATTGGATGAAATAACTCATTTTACTGAATCTTTCCACAACCACAAACACACTGTCTAACCCAGTTGGATTCCAAGGTAACCCCACTATGAAGTCAATACTTATGAACTCCCATGGTCTACTTGGGATGGGTAATGGATGATAAAGACCTACATTTGATGATGTCCTATTTTCCTTCTGACATAATCCACACTACCCCACATACATTCTAACATATTTTTGCATTTTAGGCCACCAATAGAACCTTTCCACTAAGTCTAGGGTCTTATTCAACCCAAAGTGTCTACTCAAAATTCCATTATGCTTCTCTTGGATGAGGTTCTCCCTCATGGAACCCCTTGGAACACATAACTATTTTCCTTTAAACAACAAGCCATTTTTCAAGGTATAGTTTGCAAACTCACTATGAAAGTGATTCTCAAAATTAGTACACACCTTATGGATCTTTGAGAAATCAGTGTCTCCCTCATATAGGTCTTTGAATCCTTCAATCCCTATACTATGGAACTGAATCTCTTGGATGGTGAGAAATCTCCTAGTAAGGGAATCTTCTACCTTGTTAGTCACCCCCTTTTTGTGCTTAATGGTGAAAGTATATGACTGCATAAACTCCATCCATTTTATGTGCCTCAAACTAAGCTTCTCTTGTGTATTAATGTAGCTTAAGGTCTGGTTATCAGTATAAACCACAAATTCTTTGGGAAACAATATTGCCTCCACTTCTTAAGATCCTACACCAATGTATAAAGCTCAAGATCATATGAGGAGTACCTAGACTTTGCATCATTAAGCCTTTCACTAAAGAAGGCTACCGGTCTTCCTTCCTGACTTAGGACTACACCCACTACTATGTTACTAGCGTCACATTCCATAATGAAAATTTTATCAAAACTTGGTAAAACCAATATTGGTTGGGTGGCTACTTCCCTTTTCAATTTCTCAAATACTTTATTTTCCTCCTTGGTCCATACAAAATTAGTTTTGAATCCTCCTTTGATAGTATCAAGGACTGCTGCACAGATTTCACTAAATCTCCTAACAAAATTTCTGTAGAATTGGGCTAACCCATGGAATCTTCTGACTTTAGCCCCTGTCTTAGGAGTAGGCCAACTAAAAATGGCTTCAACCTTACTCTTGTCCATCTTCAAGTCACCTTCAGATACTACAAATCCTAGGTAGACTAGTTCTTGTTTCATAAACTCACTCTTTTCAAGATTTATGGTGAGCTTCTCCTCCTGCAACCTCTTCAACACTCGTTCTAAGGGTTTCATATTCTCTTCCTTTGTTTTACTAAAAAAGAGGATTTCATCTAGGTAGACAACTACAAATAGACCTATGTAGTCCTTCAAGACATCATTCATGACCCTCATAAAAGTACTAGGTGCATTGGTAAGCCCAAAGGGCATTACCAACTATTCATATAGCCCCTCTGTAGATTTAAAGGATAACTTCCACTCATCACCCTCTTTCATTCTAATCTGATAGTACCCACTCTTCAAGTCAATCTTTGAGAAATACTGAGCACCCCCTAAACAATCCATTAAATCTTCTATTCTAGGAATAGGAAATCTATATCTAATAGTTATCCTATTAATTTCCCTAGAATCAATAGACATCCTCCACTTACCTCCCTTTTTAGTTTCCAACACCACTAGGAAAACACATGGGCTTATGATCTTTCTGATCAACCCGTGGTCCAATAGCTCTTGTAATTGCGCTGTTATCTCCTTGTTTTGTTCTGGTGTCATTTTGTATGCAGCCTTGTTAGGCAATGATGCCCCTGAAACAAAGTAAATTTGATGACTTATCTCTCTCTTTGGTGGTAATGTAGCTAGTGTTCCTTCACAAATTATGTCTTTAAATTGTTCTAGTTGAAGGAATTATATTTTTCCATTAGTATATACAAGGAAAAACATTATCTAAACCATTGGTTTACACTACACTGATAGACAGGGCATAACACTACCCGACGCCAAGGTTACTTGATACTGCCAAGTACAAAGCATCCCAAAAAACACTATTCAGTGTTACCCGAAGACAAAAAGGATAAAGGAACCCGACGAGTAACAACAGTGCAACCCGACAGAACAACAAAGAGAGGAACCCAACAGATGAAGGAAACCTGAAATTTAGTTCAATGAAGGAACACCTACAGACTTTCAGTTCAACCCGATGACCAAGAACCGACAGTCAGTTACATCCCGCAAAAAGTGGATCTGACTTTCCACGTCAGATAAAACACTAAAGTTGTATATTTAGCTTCTTATTTTTCTTTAAATCCATTATGTGTGGAGAAAACAATGTAATTATTATTGTTTTAATCACTTTAGCTATTTTAAAATATGCAAACTAAAAGATCAAGGTCAAGATGTATACCTTGGATCTAGAGTTAACTTTGTAAGGCGCGATTCTAGAATAGGTCAAATACTTGTATAAAAGGTATTAATTAATCACTATAGGTGATATTTATATTATGAGAGCTTTAATGTGTCTATGGTCAGCAATTATAGATTGCATGCAGTCAGGTCAAACATATTGTACTCATTCTAACAAGTGTAGATCATCAGAAGTGATCAATTGTAAGCCTTTACTGGCTCCCTTCCATTCTGGAGATAGTGACGTTTTGTGGGTGCCATCCCCACCATAGTTTTTACTTCATAATAAAAGTTTTATGTGATATCATATCTTTTGTTATGTGTTTATTATTTTCATGAATGTTTCTATGAATGTTTCAAACAATTAAAGATTATGAATTAATATTACATGCATGAGAAAGAACATCAGAAATGGTAGGTAATACAATAAATATTGTTTACTAATGATGAAGGGTGAAAAGAGTTAAAAATTTTAGAGGTACTGATTCACCCCTCCCCTCGTAGTACTACTTCCCATTAATCCTAACAATTGGCATCAGAGCTAAGTTTCTTCTTGGAAAGCTTAAAGGCTTAAGAGCAAGGATGATACAATGGAGAAGTACAAACTTGATAAGAATATTGAGAATAAAAATTTTGAAATATAGATGTTCTATGAATAGTATAAAGAAGAAAGAGTCAAGATGAGAGAGCTCTTGGATGAGAGAAAAGGTATGGCAACTCGAAGCAATGAAAAGGATTATCAAGAAGAAGAGATTCCATATTTCTTTGAGTCTTTAGTATCAACTACAAGCAAAGGATCAGATGCATCAGAAGAAAACATCATAAATCTAAAGGAGATCAATCAACATCTAATAGAGAAAATAAATATTATGCAAATTGGTCAAGAAACCCAGATGGTAAGAATGATTGATGTGATGAGTTATGCTAGAAAAGATGAAACAGAAAGAACACTAGCTATTGATGATAGGAGGAAGATTACATAGAAGCTAAAAGAAAATGAGTTAGAAATTCAAAGACATGTTTAGCATCACAATGAGATTATAAATTAGATTATTCTTATGAGTCAAGAAGCAAAAAAAATGAATATATAACTCATTGAAAGAGTATAGACTATCGGTGAACTAAGAGAAGAGAATGAAAAACTAACGCACGAGGTTAGAGTTCAGAAAAAACATAATGAAATTATTAGAAAGGCTGAAGAAAGAAATAAAAGAATGGATGATTTTATTGAAAGACAACAAAGAGTCAACAACAAAAATGATCTAGGATTTACCAAAAATGGAGAATCATCAAATCAAGCCAATCCAAATAATGCCATGAAAATCCAAGACCAAGAAAGTTGACATGCAAACACTATGGAAAGAAAGGCCACACATCAAATATGTGTAGAGGAAAAATGAAAGGTATTCCTAAATCTACATCTTCATTCATAGGATTCTATTATAAATGTAATAAGAAAGGACATAAATCATATGAATGTAAGTCTAAGATGGATCAACCAAAGAAGGAAACCTACATGGAAAAATACTATCCTACATGCAAAATGAATGGGCACACAAGCCTTGAATGGTGGGAAATGAAAAGGCAAGCATGGAAGCCTAAAGGTCAAGAAACTCCCTATCAACTAAAGAGAATAGGTAATCAATATGTATGGGACTAGAGTAATTGGAAAAACTACACAGCATGTGGTAGATATGGTCACATTGCTGCAAATTGCATGAGGGCATGGAACAAAAGGTCTAGAGGCTAGACAAACCCTAGAATAGCATGCTTATACTGTCATAAATTTGGTCATCTCAAGAAAGACTGCAAAGACCAAATGAAATAGACAAGTATATATCCCAATGGAAACATGATTGAAGATATCCGGAGGGATAGAGACAAAATGTGGAGAAAATATTCAAGCAATGATGAAGCTAGACCAAGCAATACAAATGGTGACACCCCATCCAATGGATCCGGTGATATCACCACCCCTACTTAAGATGAACAAGTAAGTATGGAACTACACTGCACCTAGCCATATTTTGCATCAATTCCATTATACAAATTGATAGATAGTCAAAATCTGCATGAATAAAGATGCATATTATGTTACTTGTTACAATTCTAAGAAAGTAACCCCATCGGTAATCGCATACTAAAAATCATCGATGAACGTAAAGGATGAGCTCTCTACACTTACCGAGAATTTTTGATCAACACATAAAATGGCTAAGTTGCCAATGTAATCTGACACCCGTCAGTAAGAAAGCAAAGTTATAAAGTTGTCATGATAGAACACCGATATTTGTCGGTGAAATCAAAAATATTAACAGCCATCCCAAGCATCCTGACAACACCGATGATGATTTTGAAAGTCTTCCCAATGAACTCTATCTTCATGACCTGATAAGTCATTAAGAATTTATGATAGACTTAGGGAAAAAGTCTATAAATACTCGATGGAGCATTTCATTTTGTACACGTGATTTGAAGAGAAAAAGCAGAGTGAAACCAGAGTGATAAAAGAGTGAATAGCAGAGCAACCTCAACTCAATCCAACACACAGAAAACAGATCATTCACCAGTATCACGGATCAAAATAAGTACCAAGAGCACCAAAGAAATCTATTGTTATTTTCAACAAATCCTTAAATTTGAAAAATGATGGCAACAACTTCATGAACTGTAAAGATCAAGAATGATAAGAAGAATATGGTTTGGTTAATTAAGAACAACATCTATGTCAAGCCCAAGTATAAGATATTCCTAGAGATTGCATCATAATCCGATGATTCTGGTGCATTTTCTAAGATTCCACCTAGGATTTTGCTAATAGAGGACGTAAAGTCCTACATTCACTACAAGATCACTGAAATAGGTGATTTGGAGATGGATGAAGCTTATAAGAAGCTGTGTGATGCAGAATGGAAATTGAAGGAAGAGAACAAACACTTAGAGGTTAAAGGGATAACTAATTCCCTATATTTCCTGAGGGACTTCAAAACCCACTAGATTAGGTTAATTTTGAGAATAATGCATAATCAGAAGCTATGGTTAGATCAAACTAAGAAAATCACTAAAGATGTCCTTCATGGTGTAACTAGTTATCCAATAACCGACAAGCCTAAGGCACATAAGAATCCCTCTAGGATAGAAGTTGAAAAGCTCACAAAAACTATGTGGAATAATAGAGGCCTTAAGGTAAACACCATCACCAACGAGGAACTAAGGTTCTGTGCATGTGTAATTGGCTACAAGATCTTCCATGAAAGAAGGTTTAACAACATTGCACCTATAGTAGTAAGCACAGCTTACAAGATAGTGACAAAAGGAATTCAGATGGATCTGTGTGAGATCCTATTAAAGCAGCTTGATGAGAGCATGAAAACAATAAGGTCTGCAAAGACTAACACATGTAAGTTTGGCTCACTTATCATGTGCATATTTTTCTACTTTCAAGAATACTTTCCTTTAGTAGGAAAAGTAAAATGGGATACTACAAAGCTAGTCACACTACAAATTAGTGAACTTATTAAGTCACTAGGAGACAATTTTAA
Organism: Thuja plicata; assembly: GCA_018584345.1. NCBI lineage: Eukaryota > Viridiplantae > Streptophyta > Pinopsida > Cupressales > Cupressaceae > Thuja > Thuja plicata. The sequence continues at coordinate 2,028,594 of MU228019.1, forward strand.
TTCAGTTATGACTGCATACTTCCTTGAATTCAAGGAAAATATGATGGAAAGAGTGAGGATCCCTGAGAAACTAATTGAAAAACATAGGGATGAGATATGTTTTATGGTGGATATAGATTTCACACACATAAAACTAGTTGTACCAAGAACAGCTTGGTTAGCCCCTCTTGATTATGAAATTAACATAGATTAAGCTAAAAATGCAATTGATGCATTGATCAATGAGCCAATTGATAGCAAACAACTAAGGTTTGGCACTTATGAAGACGCCAGGTCAAAGATAAAAATACGCCTAGAAATTAAAAAGACTATCAACAAGAAGAATAATATGGTTAAGAATCCTAAAAATATTCTATCAGTTAATGAGGAGGAACAAGAACAAACAAAGGAAACCAATGAACGGGGTACCATCAGTGAAGGGAAAGATGAGAAGAAATAAGATTCTGAAGTAATTGAGTCATATACACTTCCACCTCCTACAAAGAAACAGAGGACAAGGAGTCTCTTGGGATTAATGGCAAGTAGTATTGAGAGGGGAGGGGTGAATCAGTACCTCTAAAACTTTTAACTCTTTTCGAATTTCATCATTAGTAAACAATCTTTAATGTGTTACCGACCATTTCTGATGTTCTTTCTTATGCATGTAATATTAATTCATAATATATAATTGTTTGCAACATTCATAGAAACATTCATGAAAGTAATAAACACATAACACAAGATATGATATCGCAAAAAACTCCTGTTAGGAAGTAAAAACTATAGTGGGGATGACACCCACAAAACTTAACAATCTGCAAAATGGAAGGGAGTCAGTAAAGGATTACAATTGATCACTTGTGATGATCTACCATGTTAGTATTATTAAAGTGGAGACCTATTAATATCTAATCTGTTAAGAGCTTTAGAAACACTAATTTAAGCGTGCACTCGGTTAAGAGATTTATAATAGGACTGTTAGGTCCACCTTTCTTGAAAGGATTTCTTAAGTGTACTACACTTGTTAGAATGAGTAAAATATGTTTGACCTGACTGTATGCAAATCTATAATTTCTGATCACATATCCATCCAAGCTTTCATAATAATAATATCACCTTTAGTGATTGATTAATACCTTTCTCTACTTTTCGGTAGCCTATGTTCTTGTTCTTGAAACTGATTTGATCCTTTTCTATCCTTCTACATGAATTCTCTTGTCTAATCCTTAGATGCTCTTAGTGGCTATAGTCATCATTGAACAACATGTTCACAATAGATTGAGCATCTATTTATACAAGTATTTGACCTATTCTAGACTCACGCATTACAAAGTTAACTCTAGATCAAAGGTATACAACTTGACCTTGATCTTTTAGTTTGCATGTTTTAAAACATTTAAAATGATTAAAAAAATAATAATTACATTTCTTTCTCCACACATAATGGATTTAAAATAAATCAAGAAGATAAATATACTTGACTTGAGTGTTTTATTTGACCTGGAAAGTTAGATTTACTTTTTGCGGGATGTAACTGACTGTCGGTTCTTGGTCGTCGGGTTGAACTGAAAGTTTGTTGGTGTTCCTTTGTTGAATCGATTGTCGGGTTCCCTTCATCTGTCAGGTTCCTATTTTTTTGTTTCATCAGGTTGCACTGTTGTTACTCATCGGGTTCCTTTATCCTTTTTGTCATCGGGTAACATTGAATAGTGTTTGCTGGGATGCTTTATACTTGGTAGTATCAGGTAACCTTGGCATCATGTAGTGTTGTGTTGTGTCTATCGGTGCAGTGCAAAATGATGGTGTAGATTATGTTTTTCCTTGTATATACTAATGGAAAAATATAATGTCTTCAATCTCCCCCTTTGACATTAGTATCAAAAACTAATATGTGCATAATAATAAAGTGTTTAGTATGTATATATCCTTGTCATTATATGACTCCCCCTAACTGTATGCATTGGTATAGTATAAGTATATGTACATGTATACTTGCCTCTATACTATACATTCCATGTTCTTTTCTCTTTCAAATGTTTGACTGTACACATCATTTCCCCCTTTTATACTAACTAAACTATACATATCACTTCCCCCTTTATTTGATACTCATGACAAAAATGTACAACTGATAAGATGTCAAAAATGTGACAAAAATGTGTAACTTACAATGTGTCAAGAATATGTGAGTGGGTGTTCTTGATATCTTCGAGCAATTTCTCCCATTTTTCTTTCAGTAGTTCTAGTGCCATGTGCTCTAGCTCTAGTTGTGCATGCATATCATAAATTTTGTGTAGGATAGACATTTCTGGGGTGGAAATTATTGCTTTTGCCTTAGTCTTATGTTTCTACATTAGTGAGAGTGTCAGTAAGAGTTGTGCTTGAAGCTCATTTACCTCATCTCTAAACTTGGTCTTTGTAATCTGAATGAATTGTCTCAATTTTCAAGCTTGCTTGAGTTGCCCATTATGCAATTTTATTGCCTCTTCACTATTCATGAGAATTTGTGCACTTGTCTAAAGATCAGAATCCATCTGTATTATCTTTTTGGTATACTCTTCAGTGAGTTGATCAAGCATGCATAATTTATGTATTAAGGTTATAGCTTCTGAGATTATTGGATCTATTGTGCTAACCAATTCAGAAAGCTTTATCTTTTGTAATGCCACTTCTTGGCTTGTCTTTTTTGCTAGATTGAACTCATATTTCTATTCAAGTCTATCCTCCATATCCTTCTCAACATCTATATTCTAAGATGTGATTGCATCTGTGAGAACCATTAATTGATCAAGCATTGGGGTTGTTTGATCAAAATCTACATCAGGTACAATTTGTTGAAGTATTCCTCATGCTACTTCAAGTACCTTTTGCCTCTTTTGTGGCTTTTCTCAACTTGTCTTGCATTTATTTTCTCTCACAAAGTCTTGCATAATTTATCAATTCAATTGGATCCAATGTCCTGGTATCACAAACTGGAATCTTAATGATTTCATCCAGAGTCACTAGATTCTTATGCTTGGTTTTCTTTTTATTTGAGATTTGTGTGGATGCAGATGTATGAACTACCATTGCTAGTTCATTTGTCCTCTCTAAAGTTCTTGGTGAAGGCTTTGTTGAAGATGCTTCTTGTGTTTTCTGCACGGGGTGCACCTATCAATTTTGTGAAGATGTCTCTCCATCAACCGTGGGTGTCTCTACAAATTTTTCTTCTCTTTTCTTCTCTAGCTCATCTTTCTTTTCTTCTTTACTCTTTTCTTTCTGCATGTCCTCATTTAGCTTTTGTTCTTCCTCTTTACTTTGATCAATAGACTTATCTTTCTAATCATCGGTGGTATCTTTTTTATAGTTGTGTCATTTGTGGTGTCTTTTTTTTCTGCATCACCCTTGTCCTTGGGTGTGCTTGTATCTTCCGCAGTAGATCCTTCATTACATTATAGTATATTTATTGCCTTTATTAGCATTGGCATATTATCCTAAGTTCTCACCTATTCTATATCTAGAAGTATGTTTTGGTCATCGATTTGAGCTTGTTTAGCAGTGACATCTTCATCTTTTTATATCTGATCTGCAAGGTCTGGTTTTGTGATGTCAATGACTGAAGTGTCCTGCCATGTCTCATCAATAACATTCATTTATTTATCCCCTATTTTCTTCAACTTGTGTCACTTTCCTTGATCCTTAAGAGATATAAATATTACATCATCTTTCTTCTATGGATCTTTATCAGAGTCATAATTGGTGATGTCTTGAATGTCAAGATCATCCATGACTTTGTCCAGATCAATTGGCTCCATATCTTCAACATTGTCCAAAGCAATGTGTTGAGGAATTTCCTTGTCTTTATCCTCCTCTCTATGGGGTGTGTTAGTGAGAAGTAATTTATTCTCACGACTTGTTGACTGTGCAGGAAGATCTAAGAGTTGTCTCCATTTAGTCTCGGTCATTTTGTCCAGCTCTATAAACTTATCCTCTAGCACTTTGTAAGCTCTTATCTTGGCTAAAAAATTTCTTGAGTGATTCTTCTTTATTTATTTGATTTCTTCTATCTTAGATTCAGGAGGAATAAGTGTGACAAGTACCCTCTCCCTTGCTTCTCTTTTGGTTTGTAGAGCATATGACCATTGTTGAGATATTTTGTTACCCATCTCTTTGGGTATTTGGTTGACAAATTCAGCTGATACATATTTGAATTTTACCATTGACCTGATGATTGCCTCTTGTATCTTATTTTGGTCATCTGGTTTAAGTGTATCCCATTGTCTTATTTTCTTGTCATAAATGGTGCCAAATGCAACAATAGATTCAACAGCCTCATCAATTGTTTGATTTCTGAAATATTTCTTCACTACATCAGGCTCATCCTCTTTAGAATCCTCAATGTCAGCTTTAGTTCTGACCATTCTTTTCCTCCTATTTTTAGGTGTTTTTTTCTCTATTTACTACTTTGTTTGCTTTGTTGGCTACTTCCTCTTATAGGTCCTTATTTGACCTTTCTTAAGAGGTGCGGTATCGGTCTTAGCAGTTTGACTCCTTGTCCTCTATTTTTTTGTTGGAGTTGGAGGTGTATTAGATTAAGTTTCCTCAAAATGTGACTTATGCTCATCTTTCCCTTCACTGATGGTACCCTATTCATCGGTTTCCTTTGTTTGTTCTTGTTCCTCCTCATTAACCGATATAATCTTTTTAAGATTCTTAACCATATTATTGTTCTTGTTGACATTCTTTTTGATTTCTAGGCTTCTTTTTAGCTTTGTCCTGGCCTCTTCATAAGTGTCATACCTTGATTGTTTGTGGTAAATTGGCTCATTGATCAATGTATCAATAGCATTGGTTTCTTGATCTATGTTGATTTCATAATCAAGAGGGGCTAACCAAGCTCTTCTTAGTACAACCGGTTTTATGTGGGTGAAGTCTATATCCACCATAAAACATATCTCATCCCTATGTTTTTGAATTAGTTGCTCAGGGATCCTTACTCTTTCCATCATCTTTTCCTTGAACTCAAGGAAGTATGCAGTCATAACTGAATCAAATTTATCTCCTAGTGACTTAATAAGTTCACTAATTTGCAATGTCATGGGCTTTGTAGTATCCCATTTCAATTTTCCTACTGAAGGAAAGTATTATTGAAAGTAGAAAAATATACACATGATAAGTGAGCCAAAATTACATGTGTTAGTCTTTGCAGACCTTATTTTATTCATGTTCTCATCAAGTTGCTTTAACAAGATCTCACATAGATCCATCTGAATTCCCTTGGTCACTATCTTGTAAGTTGTGCTTACTGCTATAGATGCAATGTTATTAAGCTTGCTTTCTTGGAAGATCTTGTACCCAATTACACATGCACCGAATCACAATTATTCATCGGTGATGGTGTTAACCTTAAGGCCTCTTTTATCCCACATAGCTTTTGTGAGCTTTTCAACTTCTGGCCTGGAGGGATGCTTATGTGCCTTAGGCTTGTTAGTTATTGGATAATGATGGGGAGCTCTTCTTCCTAGAGCCTACTAGATCTCCCTCCAATACCTTCTCTAGGTCTCTCTTAGGGTCTCCTTATCTTCCCTAACTAGAGGATTCTTTCTTAACCCTCTCACTCACTAAGAACTACCCACCAACTTCAAACTCCTTATTATACCATACTCCTTAGCTTTCTTGCATCCATAGCTTCAAAAGCTTCCTAACACTCCAATGGTGTCAATTACCTAAGGATCAATTTTTCAATTCTTCTTAGGTCTATCACAACTCCTATGGTTCCAATTTGGTGATTCCCACAACCATTTTCCAATCAAGTTCAAAATATAGCCTTTTTAGGGCTATTAGCCCTCCTAAGCACTGAAAATGTGATTTTCCTCCCTAATTCTCTTAACAATCCTAGAAAAAAAATGCATATTCTTTGTGGGTTTTTCTTACCCTTCAAGATTTTCTAGGTCTTTGGTTTCACGTCTGTCTGTATAAGAGACTTCTACCAAACCCCTAAAAATAAGGGTTTCAAAGGCATGTATACTGGTTTGGTAACTTGGTCTTCTTTCTCCAATAATATGATCTCATTTGATATTTTCCTTCCATAAGAAGGTCTAACCCACATTCCTCTACACTTCCCAATTCTTTATTGGCTCATAGCAATCCATCTGCAATCTTCATTGCCTCTATCTTGTTCAATTACCCTAGCTAGAATGCTCACCACTCGCCTAGGGCCTGAATGTTCTCGAGCTTTCCCTATACTCACACACTCCAAAACCCATATATACATAGTATATACAAGTTCCTATTGTATTTCAAGTGATCATGGAGTTTGAGCTACGGGAAGTCCAAAGAAACCCAATATTTACACAACTGGACCAAAACTGGCCAGTGAACTTGCAAAACAGAAATAATTTAACAAACATAACCAGAATGTACAAACTACCAAAATAACACCACATAAATCTTGGAAACTACATTTCAAACACTATCCAATCATTCATTTAGTCCATTCAATCCAATAAAGTGATGGATGATGTCACTATCACAAACTTACACTATAAATTGGTTCTTCCTTGCTATCAGTCCATATAATATGAGAGCTAACTGTCAAATTAGGGTTAGATTCACCTTATATACTACTATTCCACCTTTCTAGACCATTTGGTCAAGATTTGGGCACCTTAATGGCCAATTCCTAAAATCTAGGAAATGTTGTCATGACAACTTTAAAAGTTGTCATGACAACTTTGACAACTTTTGTCAAAATTGCAACTTTTCCATTTTGAGTGTCCTAATTGGTTTCAAACTTTACCAATTGACCTCAAATGGTTATAAAACAACAAAAAATTAAAAATCTTCCCAATTTCAGACTTTGGTCAACTCTTTGACTTTTGAGTTGACTTCTAGGCCTTAGATTCCTAGAATCAACTAGACTCAAACAACACAACCCTAATCTTTCCAAACCTAAACCACACCTCAAACACACACTAGGGACTTTATAATTAGTCCTTATTCATGGATGGTTGGACAAACCAACCTACAGGCCAAAATTGATCAAGATCTTTTAATAGACCTCAAGCGTGCTCCTACACTAGATAACTAGTGATAATATAAAGGACATCCTTAGTGATTTGCTTAGGTTGATCTAGCCATAGCTTTTGATCATGCATTCTACTAAATACCAACCTAATCTAGATGGTTTTGAAGTCCCTTGGGAAATATAGGGCATTTTTTATTCCTTTAACCTCTAAGTGTTTGTGCTCTTCCTTCAGGTGCCTTTTTGCATCACAAAGCTTCTTGTAAGCTTCATCCATCTCTAGATCACCTATTTCAGCGATCTTGTAGTGAATGTAGGACCTTACATCCTCTATTAGAAAAACCCTAGGTGGAATTTTTTAAAACGTGTCAAATTCATCAGGTTGCATTGCAATCTCCTTGCATATCCTATACTTTGGTTCCACACAGGTGTTGTTCTTAATTAACCTAACCACATTCTTCTTATCATTCTTGATCTTTGAGGTTCTTGAAGTGGTTGCCATCATTTTTCAAATTTAGGGCTTTCTTGAAAATAACAATAGAGTTCTTCAGTGCCCTTAGTACTTACTTCGATCCATGATATTGGTGAATGATCTCTTTGTTGTTTGCTGGATCGAGTCAAGGTCACTCTGCTATCTGATATTTTATCACTCTGTTTTTTCTTTTCTTTTTCTCTTCAAATCACGGGAGAAAAATGAAATGCTCCCTGTGATTATTTATAGACTTTTGCCCTAAGTCTGTCATAAATGCTCAATGAATCATCAGGTCATAAAGACTGAGTTCATCAGGAAGACTTTGAAAATCATTGTTAGTTTTGAAATGATGCTTGGGATGGCTATTAATATTTTTTCTTTTACCAACGAATATCGGTATTGTGTCATGACAAATTTATAACTTTGCTTCCTTACCAATGGGTGTCGGGTTACATTAGCAACTTAGCCATTTTATGTGTTGACTGACAATTCTTGGTAAGTGTAGATAGATCATCCTTTATATTCACTGATGACTTTTGGTATATGTTTACCGATGGGGTTTATTTCTCATAATTGTAACAAGTAACATAATATGCATCTTGATTCATGCAGATTTTGACTATCTATCAATTTGTATAATGGAACTGATGCAAAATATGACTTTGGTTTAGTGCAGTTCCATACTTATTTGTTCAACTTAAGTGTGGGTGGTGATGTCACCAGATCCATTGGATGGGGTGTCACCATTTGCATTGCTTGGTCCAGCTTCATCATTATTTGAAGCTTTTCTCTACATTTTGTCTCTAGACCTCTAGATATCTTCAATGGTGTTTCCATTGATATATGTGCTTGTCTCTGTCATTTAGTATTTGCAGTCTTTCTTGAGATGACCAACTTTGTGGCAGTGTAAGCATGCCATTTCGGGGTTTGTCTAGCCTCTAGACTTTTTGGTTCATGCTCTCATGTAGTTTGTAGCAATGTGACCATATCTACCACATGATGTATATTTTTTCCAATTACTGTAGTCCCATACATATTGATTACCGATTCTCTTTGGTTGATAGGGAGTTTCTTGACCTTTAGGCTTCCATGCTTGCCTTTTATTTTTCTAGCATTCATTAGTTGTGTGGCCATTCATCTTGCATGTAGGACAATATTTTTCCATGTAGGTTTACTTCTTTGGTTGTTCCATCTTAGACTTACAGTCATATTCTTTATGTCCTTTCTTATTACATTTATAATAGAATCCTATGAATGAAGATGTAGATTTAGGAATACCTCTCATTTTTCCTCAATATACATTTGATGTGTGGCCTTGAATTCCATAGTGTTTTCGTGTAAGCTTTCTTGGTCTTTGATTTTCATAGACATTCTTTGAATTGACTTGATTTGATGATTCTCCATTTTTAGTCAAGCCTAGACCATTGTTGTTATTGACTCTTTGTTGTCCTTAAAGAAAATCACCCATTCTTTTATTGCTTTCTTCAGCCTTTCTGACAACTTCATTATGTTATTGCTGAAGTCTAACCACATGCTTTAGTTTTTCATTTTCTTCTCATAGTTCACCGATAGCCTATACGCTTTCAATGAGTTCTATTTTCTTCTTGAATCATTAGAATAATTTGATTTTTGATCTCATGGTGATGCTCAGCATGTCTTTGAATTTATAACTCTTTTTCTTGTAGCTTCTCTATAATATTCCTCCTTTCATTAATAGCTAGTGTTCTTTCTTTTTCAGCTTATCTAGCAGAACTCATCACATCAATCATTCTTACCATCTAGGTCTCTTGACCGATTTGCAGCATCTTTATTTTCTTTGTCTGATGACAATTGATCTCCTTTAGATTTGTGATGTTCTCTTCTGATGTGTCTGATATATTACTTGTAATTGATCCTAAAGATTCAAATAAATCTGGAATCTCTTCTTCTTGATAATATTTTTCATTTCTCTGAGTTGTCATACCTTTTCTCTCATCCAATATCTCTCTCATCTTGATTTTCACTTCTTTATACTGTTCATATTGCATTTGTATCTCAAGCTTTTTATTCTCAATATTCTTATCAAGTTTGTACTCCTCCATTATATGATCTTTTCTCTTAAGCCTTTAAGCTTTCCAAGAAAATACTTAGCTCTGATGCCAATTGTTGGGATTAATGAGAAGTAGTATTGAGAGGGGAGGGGCTAATCAGTACCTCTAAAACTTTTACTATTTTCTCCTTTCATCATTAGTAAACAATCTTTACTGTGTTACCAACCATTTCTGATGTTCTTTATTATGCATGTAATATTAATTCATAATCTTTAATTACTTGAAACATTCATAGAAACATTCATGAAAGTAATAAACACATAACACAAGATATGATATCACAAAAAACTCCTATTAGGAAGTAAAAAATGTGGTGGGGATGGCACCCACAAAACTTCATTATCTGCAGAATGGTAGGGAGCTGGTAAAGGCTTACAATTGATCACTTTTGATGATCTACCCTATTAGGATTATTAAAGTGGAGACCTGTTAAGATCTACTCTATTAAGAGCTTTAGCAACACTGATTTAAGTGTGTACTTGGTTAAGAGATTTACAATAGGACTGTTAGGTCCACCTTTCTTGAAAGGATTTCTTAAGTTTAATACACTTGTTAGAATGAGTACAATATGTTTGACCTAACTGTATGCAATCTATAATTTTTGATCATAGTCCATTAAAGCTCTCATAATAATAATATCACCTTTAGTGATTTATTAATACCTTTCTTTGCTAATTGGTAGCCTTTGTTCTTGTTCTTGAAACTGATTTGATCCTTTTCTATCCTTTTGCATGAATTCTCTTGTCTGATCCTTAGATGCTCTTAGTGGCTACAATCATCATCAAACAACATGCTCACAATAGATTTAGCATCTATTTATATAGGTATTTGACCTATTCTAGAATCACACATTACAAAGTTAACTCTAGATCCAAGGTATACAACTTGACCTTGTTATTTTAGTTTGCATGTTTTTAAATAGTTAAACTGATTAAAACAATAATAATTCTATTTCTTTCTCTCGAAACAATGGATTTAAAACAAATCAAGAAGCTAAATATACAACTTCAATGTTTTATCGGATGTGGAAAGTTAGATGCACATTTTGCGGGATGTAACTGACTCTCAGTGTTCCTTTGTTAAACTAATCACTAGGTTCCCTTCATCTATCGGGTTCCTCTCTTTTCTATTTCATCAAGTTGTACTGTTGTTACTCGTTGGGTTCCTTTATCCTTTTTGTTATCAGGTAACACTGAATAGTGTTTGTCAGGATGCTTTTTACTTGGAAGTATCAGGTAACCTTGGCATCGGGTAGTGTTGTACCCTGTCTATCCATGTAGTGTAAACCGATGGTGCAAATAATGTTTTTCCTTGTATATACTAATGGAAAAATATAATGTCTTTAGATTCAAACTGCTAAGATCAATACCACACCTCTTAAGAAAGGTCAAGTAAGGACCTATAAGAGAAAGAAACCAACCAAGAAAGAAAAGTAGCAAATAGAGAAACAAACACCCACTAAGAGGAGGAAACGAATGGTTATGACTAAAGTTGGCATTGAGGATTCTAAAGAGGATGAGCTTGATGTAGTGAAGAAAAATTTCAGAAATCAAACAATTAATGAGGCTGCTGAATCTATTGTTGCATCTGGCACCATGTATGATAATAAAATCAGACAATGGGATACACTTAAACAAGAAGACCAAAATAAGATACAAGAGGCAATCATAGGGTCAATGGTAAAATTCATATATGTACCAGTTGAATTTGTCAACCAAATACCCAAAGAGCTAGGTAACAGAATATCTCAACAATGGTCATATGCTCTACAAACCAAAAGAGAAGCAAGGGAGAGGGTACTTGTCACACTTATGCCTCCCAAATCAAAGATAGAATAAATCAAAGAAATAATGAAGAAGCACTCAAGATAATTTGTAGCCAAGATAAGAGCTTAGAAAGTGCAAGGAGATAATTTTATAGAGCTAGACAAAATGACCGAAACTAAATGGAGACAACTCCTAGATCTTCCTGTAGAGCCAACAAGTCATGAGAATCAATTAATTCTCACCGACACACCTCTTTTAGAGTAAGAGAAAGATAAGGAAAGTCCTAAGAAAATTTCTTTGGACAATGGTTAAAATATGGAGCCAATAGATTTGGACAAAGTCATGGATGATCTTGACATTCAAGACATCACACATTATGACTCTGATAAGGATCCAAAAAAAGAAGATGATGTAATATTTATATCTCTTAAGGATCAGGAAAAGCAACAAGAGTTGAAGACAACATGGCATAAAGAAATGAATATTTCTGATGAGACATGGTAGGACACTTCAGTCATTGACATAAAAGAACTAGACCCTACCAAGAAAATTCAAATAGATGAAGATGTCATTTCTTAAAAAGACCAAACCGATGAGCAGGACACCACTCTAGATACAACAAAAGATAGCACACAAAGAAATATGCTAGTATTGATGAAGGCCATCAATATACTAGTAGTTAATGATGGATCTACTGCAAAAGCTACAAGCACACCCAAGGAGAAGGGTGATGTAGAAGCAAAAGACACCACATATGCTACAAAGGACACAACTACAGAACAAGCTACAACTGATGATCAGAAAGATAAGTCTACTGAATAAAGTAAAGAGGAAGAACAATAGGTAGAATAGGACACACAAAAATTAAATATTGAAGAAGAAAAGAAAGATGAGTTGGAGAAGAAAACAAAAGAACAATCTGTAGAGACACCCAAGGTTGATGGAGAGATGTCTTCACAAAACCGATAGGTGCACCCCGAGAAGAAAATGCAAGAAGAATCTTCAACAAAGCCCTCACCAAGAACTTCAAAGAGGAAAAATGAATTAGAAATGGTGGTTCATACATCTACATCCACACAAATCTCAAATAATAAGAGGAGCAAGCATAAGAATCCAGTCACTCTGGATGAAATCATTGAGATTCTAGTTTGTGATCCCAGGACATTGGATCCAACTGAATTGACAAAGTATGCAAGACTTTGTGAGAGGAAACAAATGAAAGACAAGTTGAGAAAAGCCACAAAGGAAGCTAAGGTACTTGAAATAGCATGAGGCATACTTTAGAAAATTGTATTAGATGTAGATCTTGATCAAACAACCCCAATGCTTGATCAATTAGTGGTTTTCATAGATGCAATCACATCTCAGAACATAGATGCTGAGAAAGTCATGGAAGAAAGACTTGAATAGAAATATGATTTGAAGCTATCATAAAAGATAAGCCAAGATGTGGAATTGTAAAAGGTAAAGATTTCTAAATTGGTTAGCACAATAGATCCAATAATCTCATAAGCTATAACCTTGATACAAAAGTTATGCATGCTAGATCAACTCACCAAGGAGTATACTGACAAGATAACACAGATAGATGTTGATCTTCGGACAAGTGTACAAAGTATCACAAACAATGAGGAGGTAATAAAATTGCACAATGAGAGGCTAAAGCAAGCATGGAAGCTGAGACAAGACATACAAATTGCAAAGATAAAATTTAGAGATGAGCTATATGAGCTTCAAGCACAACTCTTACCGAGACTCAGACTACTGCAACAACATATGACAGAGGCAAAAGCACTGATTTCCACCCCATAAGTGTATGGCCTAGACAACATTTATGATATTAATGCATAGCTAGATCTAGAGCACATGGCATTAGAACTACTGAAAGAAAAATGGGAGAAATTTCTCAAAGATATCAAGAACACCCACTCACATATTCTTGACACATTGTGAGTTACACATTTTTGGCATCTTATAAGTTGTACATTTTTGTCATGAGTATCAAATAAAGAGGGAAGTGATATGTACATAGAGTTCAGTTAGTATAAAGGGGGAAATGATGTGTATAGTCAGACATTTGAAAGAGAAAAGAACATGGATTGTATAGTATAAAGGCAAGTATACATGTACATATACTTATACTATACTGATGCATACAGTTAGGGGGAGTCATATAATGACAAAGATATATACATGGTGTACATACTAAACACTTTAGTATTATGCACATATCCATTTTTCATACTAATGTCAAAGGGGGAGATTGAAGGCAATATTTTTTTCCATTAGTATATACAAGGAAAAACATGATCTACACCATCAGTTTACACTACACCAATAGACAGGGCATAGCACTACCTGACACCAAGGTTACCCAATGCTACCAATTATAAAGCATCCTAACAAACACTATTCTGTGTTACCTGATGACAAAAAGGATAAAGGAACCCGACGAGGAACAACAGTGCAACCCGATGGAACAACAAAGAGAGGAACTTGAAAGATGAAGGGAACCTGACAATCAGATCAATGAAGGAACACCAATAGACTTTCAATTCAACCCAATGACCAAGAACCGACAGTCAGTTACATATCGCAAAAAGTTGATTTGACTTTCCATGTCAAATAAAACACTAAATTTGTACATTTAGCTTCTTCTGTTACTTTAAATCCATTATGTGCGGAGAAAGAAATTTACTTATTATTTTTTTAATCAGGTTAACTATTTTAAAACTTGCAAACTAAAAGATCAAGGTCAAGTTGTATTCCTTGGATCTAGAGTTAACTTTGTAATGCGTGATTCTAGAATAGGTCAAATACTTGTATAAATAGATTCTCAATCTATTGTGAACATTTTGTTCGAGGATGATTGTAGCCATTGAGGACATCTAAGGATCAAACAAGAGAATTCATGTTGAAGGATAGAAAAGGATCAATTTATTTTCAAGAATAGAACACAGGATACTGACGAGCAGAGAAAAGCTATTAATAAATCACTATAGGTGATATTCATATTATGAGAGCTTTAATGGATCTATGATCAGAAATTATAGATTTCATATAGTTAGGTCAAACATGTTGTACTCATTCTAACAAGTGTAGTACACTTAAGAAATCCTTTCAAGAAAGGAGGACCTAACAGTCCTATTGTAAATCTCTTAACCGAGTGCACACCTCATTAGTGTTGCTAAAGCTCTTAACAAACTAGATCTTAATAGGTCTCCACTTTAATACTCCTAACATGGTATATCATCAAAAGTGATCAATTGTAAGTCTTTACTAGATCCCTTCCATTCTTCAGATTGTGATGTTTTGTGGGTGCCATCCCCACCATAGTTTTTACTTCCTAACAGGAGTTTTCTATGATATCATATCTTGTGTTGTGTGTTTATTATTTTCATGAATGTTGCAAACAATTAAATATTATGAATTAATATTACATGCATGAGAAAGAACATTATAAATGGTAGGTAATACAATAAATATTGTTTGCTAATGATGAAAGGTGAAAAGAGTTAAAAGTTTTAGAGGTACTGATTCACCCCTCCCATTTTAGTACTACTTCCCATTAATCCCAACACTAGTAACTCTTTCAATTCTATTGGCATGGGTTCTTGTTTAGGTGTCTCCTCCTCATTTGTCTTTACTAGGATTTCATATCCAATTTCGTATTCCTCCTTCATGTCCTTGAGGAATTATTTCCCACTCATTAGTAGGGTATTGGAGTCCATATTCTCCACTATTTATTCTTTGATTAATGAGTGTATCTTATAAGTTACTCCATTCTTTTTGAATGAGTACTTATTATCCTTCCCATGGTGAACTTATTCTCTATCATACTTCCATGGTCTGCCAAGAAATAGATGGCATGCATCCTTTGGAAACACAACACAAAGTATCCTATCTTGATACTTACCAATGGTGAACTCAATCCATAATTGTTCATTCACCAAGATATTTTTGCCCTTGTTCAACCAAGTTACCTTGTAAGGGCATGCATGAGGAATCTTTACCAATTTGAGCTTTTGTACTGCCTCCTCTGAGATCACATTGTTAGTATATCCATAGTCAATTATGACCCTGCATTCCTTACAAATTATCTTGCATTTGACCCTAAATAGAGCCCTTCTCTACTTGTGTTCATCCTTATTAGGTTCCTAGATTAGAATCCTCCTTAGCATAAGATTCTATGCCTTCTCTGAATCTAGATTGATCTTTGATTTTTTGGTCATGTCATGTTCTTGTACATTAGAAATCTACTTCTCACCTTGTGAAGTTGCTGGCTTATCCGGACACCTATAAGAAAGGTGACCTAATTGGCCACAGTAGTAATAGTTCATTGTAGAAAAGTGTGAGCTCCTTCAAAACCCACCTGACCTTCCTCTTCCACCATTGTGAAAACCTCTTCCTCTGTTGTATCCTCCTATGTTATTAGACTCATAGCTTTTTTCAGCACCCCTAGAGTCTCCTTGGCTTCTGTTTTCATTTCCCCTTCCAATAGAGCCACCTCTATATCCTCCTCTAGAGTCTCTACCTCTTCCTCTACCTCTTGAATTAGATTCTTTCTTCTTTGTAAATTTCTCTTCCACTTTTAGGGCCATTTGAAAAAAAAAATGCATGGAGGCTAGAGTAAAGATGCTTAGCTCTTCTTGTATATTCCACCTTAATCCATTAAGGTACTGAGCAACCTTGATTCTCTCTATCTCTTGTACCCTAGATCTAAGACAAAGATTCCGGAACTCTTCTATATAAGATTGCACATCTAGGTCCCTTTGTCTGAGATTCTACTTTCTCTTTTGTATTTGGATATCATAGTCTTCTAGTAGGTAGTTTTATTTCACCTTAGCCACCATAGCTTTCCAATTTTCTATCGGCTTCTTCCCTTCTTTCTCTCTTTCTTCTTGCAGAAACTTCAACCAAGTTAATGCTTGTCCTCTTATCCTTGATTTGGCTATCTTCACCTTCTATGCTTCTGTAATTCCATCACATTCAAAATGGTTCTCCATACGTTCAATCCATTCCATAACCATCTATGCATCCATATTACCAAAGAATACTAGAATTCCTTCTAGGGCCTTGCCACTTAATGCCTTGAGGGACTTGAGGAATGGTTCCTCAGGTAGAGGAGGGTCTAGTTCTAGTTATGCCTCCTCTTAAACTTGTTTCTTTCCTTTATCTTTATCTTCCCTCATCTGTTCTTTCATCTTACTAGCTATCTCTACAACTTCTGCCAACTTCAACTTCATTTCTTCCATAGCTTCTTCAAGAATCCTATTCTTGTCTTGCTACTCTGACAAGTCCCTTTCCAATTCTGCATTGGTCACCATGGTTCTTTCTCTTATGGATTCACTTCCCTCTGACATACACTGATCAATTCCCAAGCCTTTCAATGGCTCTAATACCAATTGGCTAGGGAGGTCACTCTCAAGAGCACTCTTACCTCAATCAAGACCTCTCCTTGTTCCTTCCTAAGGTTCCTATCACCACCCTAACTAGAGGAAAATTTTTTGATCCTCTATCTCCTTTAGAGCTCTCCACCAACTTCAAACTCTCCTTAAATCCTCCATTCTTCTATGCACCCAAAGGCTTATCTTGGCCACTTTCTCTCCAAATTGTCCTTGCCTATTGAAATAGGTTTCATGACCATGCCTAGGTCATTTTCAACTGATCTTGATCCATTTTTATGGATCCCTCTAATAGGTTTCAAATGGGTCCTTAATTTTCAAGATTTTAGGCCTTGTAGCCTTTTAGGCCTAATTAGCCCTCCTACACACTATAATCTTGGATTCACTCACAAAATCCCTTAACACCCCTATGAATCAACTATGGATTACTTTTAAAACTATCCTAGGCTCTAGGATTTTTGAGGTTTTAGACCTCCACCCTCTCTGTTCATAGAACTTTCAAGAAATCCCTACTTTTAAGGGTTTTAGGAACATGTACACCAGTTTGTGTTCTTGGCTTGAACTAGGTGATCTATTCAACTCCTCTGATCATCTCCTTGCATCCCATTGTCAAGGAATCTCCCCTCTACATTCTCCCACCATTTATTGGGTTCATCCAATCCATTTAGCAAGCTTTCTTTCTACTATCTCATCCAAGCTCCTAACCAAAATGCACTGGCACTCGCCTAGCGTTTGGTGTTAAAAATTCTTCCCCTACAAAAAATGACTCAACAAGATTTATGTACAATTTACATTGATTTCCCTACTTAGATCCAAGAGGCCATTAATATTTTACCATGGGAATTCAAGTGGGATGCATAATTACATGCTTGGCTCTGAAACCAGACATCAAACCAGAAGAAAATAAAGAATTTACAAAAACTTCACCACTAAACCAAACAATTAAACAAATTACACAACAAGTAAGTGCATGAAAAAAAAGAAAGGTCTCAATGCATTAGTTCATCAATTTCAATCCATTAAATAATTGGATCATAGCTCTATTATAGTATACAGTCACAAAATTCTCCTTCACAATGCTCAGTCCATACACAATGACAACTAACTATCATATTTCGGCATCATTGAAGCCCTTTCCTAGATTTTAGGAAATGTTGTCATGACAACTTTTCAAAATTGAAAAGTTGTCATGAGAAAATTTTACATCTTTTAGCATTTTATCAAACCACTATGCCTAGTAATGCAAATCAACTTCAAATCATCATATAAGACCTTCAAAAAACTAAAAACATCAAAATCCCAAATGTTTCTCTATTTTGGGATCACAACCCAAGTTTGAGCACTTGGTTGACTTCCTATGACTTAAATACCTAGATTCTATTTGATCTCATCAAACACTACACCCTAATCACTCCTAACTCTAGACATACACAAAACACACTTGGGACTTCATATTTAGTCCTTATTAACTTTGGTGGTTGGCCAAAAACCTACAAGCCAAAATTCTTTAAAGACCTAACAAGACCTTAAGGTTCTCCTACACCACTCATGAATGTAGATGGGGGAATCAGATAGCCCAAATGGAATCACTAGCCATTCATATAAATCTTCTATAATTTTGAAGGTTGTGTTCCATTCATCCCCTTCATTGACCCTAATTTGATGATACCCATTCTTTTGGTCAATCTCGGTAAAATACTATGCTTCTCCTAAATAATCTATTAAGTCTTCTATCTTAGGGATAGGGAACCTATACGTAATGGTAATTTGGCTTATTTCCCTTGAATCAGTGTAAAACCTCTAAGTTACTCCCTTTTTTTGGTGAAAAGATGTGGGGAGTGCACAAGGACAAATGCTTTTCCTAATGAGACCTTGGTTTAGGAGTTATTGGATTTTCTTGGCAATTTCCTCATTTTGTTGAGGGGTCATCTTATAGGCTGATTTATTTGGAAGGGTAGCTCCTGAGATAGAGTCAATTTGATGAGTAATAAATTTCTTAGGGGGTCGAGTAGATGGTTTTCCATCACTTAGTATGCTCTTGTATTCCTGCAGCAACTCTTGCACTTCTTTTGGTACTTGTGTCTGCTTCACTATTTTGTCTGCATCTTTTTCTTTAGGTTTCAATACCAGTGCTAAACCTACTCCATCTCCTTCCTCTAAGGCTTTATGAAGTTCTTTTCATTGACCATAAATGATGCAAAGAGAACTGCAAGAAGACCTTAATGGGCCCTATCTCTTTGATACCTCTTCAAACTTCAAACTTAATCAATCTCACTCCACACAAGTCTTCTTAGGATGTCTCCTAACTTGTCCAAGTGGTCAATAGGCTTCCCCTATTCTCTCTTGGTTCTCCAAATCAATCTATAGAACAAAGCAATTTCTCCTTTAGGGACACTTTCCCTAAACCATTGCACAAGGTGTAAAACTTCACTAGTGGATTCAAAACTCTATCCTAAGAGATTGAAGACTCTTAACAGACCCTAGGGGTCAGGAATCCACCATTAAATTTGGTATTGAATGTGTATGCTAGAAACCTACCTGTTGGGAGCATGCTCAGACATGCAAACATTAGAAATATAAATCATTTAAACTACACTAACATGTCTAAAAATCATACTCTAAAACAATAATGGCTTCCACCATAACCTCTGATGAGCTGAACAAGGGCACCCAAGGCCTTGTTGATTTTATCTTAGAAATGTTATGTGGGTGTGCTCTCCCAACACAATATCATAAATCCCACTATGATTGCATTAAAATGATGAGCTAATCACTCAAGAAACAAGTATAAAGAACTTGCCTCAAGCTTTCACTATGAATGAAGATGCAACCCTTTAAACTAGAATGATGATGAAAAATCTAACTAAGATGATAAAACTAGATTCATTCCATATTAAACCTAATATGTGATATCTAGATTCAAATATGAAATAACATGAAAATGCACTAAGATTCTTATGAAATGCTATACTAAATTGCTTAGAAATTCTAGAGCTAAACTAGCATGATAACAATGCATAAATGAGATATGCTTTTCTCTTGAGAAAGGCCTCTATTTATAGAGTTTTTGGAGAAGAGAGAGGGCTTGATGAGGTGGATCTCATGTTGCATCCACATAGGTGCCACATGAGGGACACATAAGCCATGCAAGAGGCCCACTTTGCTCACACATGTGTGAGCAACTTTAGATGTGATGGGTCAAAGTGTACTTAAAGTACACATGTGACGGATCTTGTAAGAAGGTGTAAGAGGGTGTAAGAGCTTTGGGCCAATGAGACACTTTTGGAAAGTGTAAGAAGGTGTCATCATAGGTGTAAGAAACCTTGTTGGCACCAAATAAGGATTATTTGGAGAAGTCAAATTTTTGGAAATTTGCTCACACATGTGTGAGCAAATAATCAAGACTAATTGTGGTAGGAATCAAGAAATTAGCTTAATTAACCTTAGTTAATTAATAAATAGGTTTATTTGGTGAGAGTGATGTGAGGTAGGGTAGGATCTAGGTTCAAATTAGCTTAATCCAAATTAATTTAGATTAAT
>MU228019.1:2057456-2079159 GCA_018584345.1 Thuja plicata
TGATATAAATGGAAAGTCAATCTCTCCCTCCTCTAGCACCTCAGAAAGGTTTTCACTAGAGGATTCGTCCTTTATTTTGTCTTTTTCTTCATCCTTAGGTGCCTGCGAGAGGTTTTCACCAGAGGACTTATTTTCATTTTTTTGATTTTGATTTTCTTTTCCATTTTTGTGACTAAGAGAGTTGACTTGGATACCAAATTAGGCTTGTTCACTGTAGTGTATATGATGTTCGTGTTCTCAGAGATCTTTAAGTCCAAAGAGGGCTAAAACTGCCTCATCCGAATTGCATATATCCAAAGCTGGTGGTGAGTCTTGCTGATCCCAGTAAATTAATTCAGGGTTTGTGAGGGGTAAATGAGGGTATGAAAGGTTAGCTTGAGTAATATTAAGGACATGGTGATTTTTAGTTAGGTCATCTTCAATGTATTGGAAAGGGATTTCAAAGAACTCGTCCTCAGTGTCTGATTCAGAGGCAGCTAGACAATAATCCTTAGCGAAGTTAGTCTTAGTTTCTATGGAACCCAATCCATTTCCTTTAGGGAATATTAATTAAATTAATATAAGGACTATTTTGGGCATCTACATTGAAGACCCAAAGTTAGTCGAACCGCAAATGGTCAAGGATTCCTTGAAGCCCTAACCAGTGGGTTTTTGGGACTTAACTATTTGTGACAATGGGACATAGAGGATCTGATTAGGTTTCTAGACACCCTTTATGGATTTTTTAAACCCCCCAAATCCTTAGTACCTCACTCCACTTCTGCAGCCCCAAGCTCTCACAAAACACACAGACCTAAGTAGCTATTTTAGGCTTGGCTTGTTAGGAATGTGATAGAAGGTGGGTTCATGAATGAAATACAGAGCTTTGGATGGATTCCCCTACCCCAAATTATTCTATAACCACTCTTGGTTTGATGCCACAACACTCATATAACTCTTGCATGTGACTATACCGAATGACTAGGCTAATTACATAGGGATAATTAGCCTAGGGCTTGATCTTAAAAATAGAAGGACTAAGAGTGAGAGTCTAAGCTTTAGGATTCCTAAAGACCATGATCCTAACTAGAATTTTCCAATTGGCCAAGGAGATCCACTAGATAAAGCTCTTGTTAGGATCACATCTTTGAGACTGGTCTAGTAGAGCCTTGGTTTCTTAGACAATAACCAATTAAAATCTATAACTTTTCACTGACTAAACAAAAACACCTAAAATAAACTAGAAAGGTTAGTAGACTCAAGGAATTACAAAATTATGCAAATGGATCTCCAAAATGAATCCATTCTAGGCCATACCATGCAAAAATGACTCAAAAAACTCTTCTATTTCCTTGCTTGAACAACAAACTTTGCACACACAATATTCTAACCTTCATGGAAGGCATCCTGTCACCTGATAGAATCCTCCAAGCATTTTAGAAGCTTAAAAAAGTGGGTGAGGTCAGTTACAAAGAAGTTGTTCATTCTTGAGCAACATTTTGAAAAATTTGCTCATGCAACTTCGCAAAAAGACAACTTTTGGCAATCATGAAGGAAAGTTGCTATTTTTAGAGAATGTTAAGTTCATCGACCCTAAGGATGTGGGAGAGGGTCAAAATAAGACAATAACCTACTTGAGGACTTAAAACATGTCTTCTAACCAAACTTTAAAGACTTTAAATAAACATGGTCTAACTCTGGTTGTAGGGTTTATAACTTTACCTTAGCTCCTTCACCTTACATCAAAGACCCAAAGAAACAAACACACACAAGGGTGATCTCATGGATGCACCTTATTACAAACACAAAATCAAGAAAATGATCATCTTCAGGAGGTGACCTGCACCATACTCCTCATGAAAAAAGGAACTCAAGTCTCTTGAGTTGTGAATTTTTCAAGTGGATAACCTAGCTTTAGAATGTCTTCAGGGTTCATGCAAGTAGCATCTTCAACTACTTGTTCACTCTTTTGTCTAGAATGGTTTCAATCTCAGGAGGAGTTTCTTGTGGCATGTCCTTGAGTGGTTGGAGTGTAGGAGGTTTTAGAGTACCTACAATATCAGTAGTACTATCTTCTCCTTTATAAGCATAGAGGTCTGCAACATTGAAAATAGGTGATAAGACAATGTGAGATGGTAGATCAATTCTATAAGCATTGTTTCCACATTTCTTCAAAATCATGAAAGGGCCAAGTTTTTTCATCATAAGATTTGTGTATTTCTCTTTGGGTAGTCTCTCTTTCATGAGGTGAATCATCACTAAGTCTCCCACCTTGAATTGTAGATCTTTCCTCTTCTTGTTAGTATGGGCTTTATATTTCTCAGTGGTATGCTTCAATTTGGTCTGCACCTAATCATGTATTTTCTTTATTACCTTAGAAAATTCTTCAGCTAGTGCATTTATTTTTTCCATTTCTTTGATATCCTTGAGTTCCAATACTCCTCTAGGGTGAGTTCCATAGACAATCTGGAATGGAGTTAAACTAGTTCTCTGATTTACTAAATCATTGAATGGGAACTCTGCTTGTGCTATAATGGTATCCCAAGTGGCTCCATGTTCCTGTGTGAGGCATCTCAAAATGTTTCCAAGGGATCTATTGATGACTTTTGTTTGACCATTAGACTGTGGATGATATGCAGATGACAGAGAGACATTTGTTCCTAATTTTCTCCATAGTGTCCTCCAAAAGTGGCCAAAAAATTTAGGATCCCTATCTGATATTATTGATAATGGTAATCCATGAAGTCTTACAAATTCTCTAAAAAACAATCTTTCTATGTGAGATGCATCATGAGTTGTCCTATAAGGAATAAAGTGTGCCATTTTTGAAAATCTGTCAACTACAACATAAATGCTATCAAATCAAGACTTGGTCTTTGGAAGACCTAGGACAAAGTCCATACTTACTGAATCCCATGTTTTTACAGGGATGGGTAAAGGAGTGTATAGTCCAGCATTGGATGTGTGTCCTTTGGCTTGTTGGAAAACTGAACGACTCTCCACAAAATTCCTAACATCTGTCTACAATTTTGGCCAGTGGTAGAATCTCCTAACTAGCTCCAAAGTTTTGTCCACCCCAAAGTTACCAGCTAGGCTTCCACAATGCTTCTCTTTGATAATTTTCTCCCTCATAGATCCTTTTGGGAAACATAAAGAACTCCCTTTGAAAAGAAGACCATCTTGCACAATAAACTCAGAGAAATTAGTATGGTATATTTTTGTCATCTCAATGCAAATCTGATAATCTTCTTTAAAATATTCATCTTTAACATACATATCCTTCATGGCATGGACCCAACACTCTCTAACTAGATGGCTTGAGTGGTCAAATGTCTCCTACTGAGAGAATCAACAAATTTGTTCACAATCCCTTTTCTATGCTTGATGGAAAATGTATAAGACTGTAAGAACACACACTTATCTATATTTATTTTCAACTTCTCCTCATTGAGTTTTCTCATCACCATGTCCAAATGCTTGAGCTGTTCTTCCCTTCTCCTGCTAAAGATCAAAATATCATCAAGGTATACAACAACAAATTTGTTAAGAAAAGGTTTCAACACTTCATTCATCAATCTCATAAAGGTGCTGGGAGCATTGGAAAGGCCAAAAGGCATCACAAGCCACTCATAGAGGCCTTTTGTAGTCTTAAATGTTGTCTTCCATTCATCTCCCTCTCTGATTATTATCTGATGATAGCCACTTTTTAGATCTATCTTGAAATAGTAACTTGCACCCCACAAACAATCCATCAAATCCTCTATTCTAGGCATAGGAAACCTATATCTGATGGTTATCCTATTGATTTCCCTAGAATCCATACATAACCTCCACGTGCCTTCTTTCTTGGGTACTAGGACTACTAGGACAACACAAGGACTCACACTCTTCCTAATGAGACCTTTTAACATCAATTCTCCAATTTGTCTTGCTACCTCTTGATTATGTTCAGGGGTCATCTTATATGCTTCCTTATTGGGAAAAGTGGGCCCTGGTATGAATTCTATATAGTGAATTTTTTCCCTCTTAGGTGGCAAGGACTCTGGCGTGTTCTTAGCAATGATACCTTTATACTGGTCTAACAGTGATTTCACTTCTTTGGGGCCTACATCCCTATTGGGGATTTTGAATTTGGATTCATTCAAAAGTGTCTTTTTGGGCCTCACTTCTAGGGAATAACAAGGGGTATCCTTCTCCTTTAGTACTTTCATGAATTCCTTTTCTCCTATGTGCAAGATACTACTAGTAGCATGCTTTTCTTTCTCACAGTCAGGGAGTGGGTTCATTACATATTCAACACCATCTTTAGTTATAGTATAAAAATTGGATTTTCCATCATGCCTAGAATCTACATCATATTTCCAAGGCCTCCCTAATAACATATAACATGCATCCATCTCTGTAATATCACATAGAACCCTATCTATATACTCCCCTATTTTGAAATCTACCCAAACTTGTTCATTGATAATGGTTTTCTTTTCTTTTGTCAACCAAGAAGCCTTATAAGGGAAATTGTGAGGAATTACATGCAACTTTAGTTTAGTGACTAACTCCCTAGATGCAATATTATCTATAGAGCTAGAATCAACTATAACCTTGCATACCTTATTGTTCACCTTTCATCTTGTTTGAAATAATTACTTCCACTAAGGTGGTTCCGCAGTAGTATGTACTAGTAAGAGTGTCCTTTCCATCATTAAACATTCTCCTTGCTCTAGATTTTTAGGTATTGAAGTTGCAGAGTGATAGGAGGATACACTTTGGTTATCATCCTCTTGGGTAAGTTGTACTTTTCTGTCCCCTCCTTGTCTGCTGGTGCCACTCTTTTCAGGACATCTAAAGGAATGGTTTCCAACTTGATTACATTTAAAACACTTCCCTATGAAGAAAATAGGCCCTCTTCCTCAAAACCTTCCTCTACTATTGGATCTCCTCCATCTGAAACTATTTCTATTATTGTTCTCTCCTTCTAACTCATGATGATTAAACTCCCCTTGAATTATTTGGAATGGTCCTCTACCATTGAATCTACCCCTTCCCCTGAAGTTATTCCCTCTTCCTCTTTTATTTTGTTCTCCCCTTCTCTTCTACTTTTCTTCAATTTTTAGTGCCATTTGAAAAAATTTGTGTACAGATTCAGGGTTAAACAAACTCATTTAATCTTAAATGCTATATTTCATTTCATTGATATACCTTACAGGTTTGTGCTTCTCACTCTTAGGAACTCTTGCCTTCAAGGTCATCTTGTGAAATTCTTCAGTATACCCACTCACATCAAGGTCCTTCTGCCTAAGATTTTGTAGTTTCTTGTGGAGGGTGATCTCGTAGTCTTTAGGTACAAACTGCTTCTTGACTTCATCTAGCATCTTATTCCATGCTGAGATAAGATTCCTTCCATCCTCCACTCTTTCATTTTGTATAAAGTTCCACCAACTCAAGGTAGGACCTCTCATTCTGGATTTTGTAACCTTAACCTTTTGATTCTCAGAGATGTTTTCATACTCAAACTCATTCTCCAAAGCTTCCACCCAATCCATGCATTCTTCAGGATCCATTTTCCCACAAAAAATGGGCATGTCTGATTTTTGATCCCTTCTTCCAACTCTTTCAAGAGCTTCAAGAATTTTTAATTGGTCTGCAGGCATGTTATTTGTCTCATCCATTTCCTGCTCTTCCTCTTCTTCTTCTCGTTCCTCCTTCTCCGTTTGAAGGTATTTCAACTTCCTTATCTCCTATTCCATCTTCTTTTTCTTGGCTACTTGTTCCTAGACACATTTTTTCCAATTCCACATTAGTTATTCTAGTAGGGACTTCTTTCTCTAGAGAACTTTCTATTCCCTTAGCCATTCTTCACTCCTTCCAAGATCCTGGAAGGCTCTGATACCACCTGATGCAGAGAGCACTGCAAGAAGACATTAATGGGCCCTATCTCTTTGATACCTCTTCAAAATTCAAACTTAATCAATCTCACTCCACACAAGTCTTCTTAGGATGTCTCCTAAATTTTCCAAGCGGTCAATAGCCTTCCCCTATTCTCTCTTGGTTCTCCAAATTAATCTACAGAATAAAGAAATTTCTCCTTTAGGGACACTTTCCCTCAACCATAACACAAGGTGTAAAACTTCACCAGTGGATTCAAAACTCTATCCTAAGAGATTGAAGAATCTTAATAGACCCTAGGGGTCAGGAATCCAAGATTAAATTTGGTCTTGAAGAGCCAAAGTTAGTCAAACCCCAAATGGTCTAGTATTCCTTATAGCCCTAACCAGTGGGTTTTTGGGACTTCAATTTTTGTGAAAATTGGATCTAAAGGATCTAATTGGGTTTCTAGACACCCTTTATGGATTTTTTAAACCCCCCAAAGCATTAGCACCTCACTCCACTCCTGCACCCCCAAGCTCTCACAAAACACATAGACCTAATTAGCTAGTTTAGGCTTGGTTTGTTAGGCAAGTGATAGAAGGTGGATTCATGAATTAAATAAAAATATTTGTTTGGATTCCCCTACCCCATATTATTTTAGAACCACTCTTGGTTTGATCCCACAACACTCATATAATTCTTGCATGTGACTGTACCAACAGACTAGGCTAATTACATAGGGATAATTAGCCTAGGGCTTGATCTTAAAAATAGAAGGACTAAGAGTGAGAGTCTAAGCTTTAGGATTCCTAAAGACCATGATCCTAACTATAATTTTCCAAGTGGCTGAGGAGATCCACTAGATAAATCTCTTGTTAGGATCACATCTTTGAGACTAGTCCAGTAGAGCCTTGGTTTCTCATACAACAACCAAGTAAAATCTACAAATTTTCACTAAATTAACAAAAACACCTCAAATAAACTAGAAAGGTTATTAGACTCAATTCATTACAAACTTCTACAAGTTTATCTTCAAAATGAATCCATACAAGTTCATACCATGCAAAAATGCCTCAAAAAACTCTTCTATTTCCTTGCTTGTACATCAAAATTTGCACACATAGTATTCTGACCTTCATGAAATTCATCCTCTCACCTAATGGAATCCTCCAAGTGTTTTAGAAGCTTTAGAAAGTGGGTGAGGTTGGTTAAATAGAATTTGTTCATTCACGAGAAACATTTTGAAAAATTTGCTCATGCAACTTTGCAAAAAGATAACTTTTGGCAATCATGAAGGAAAGTTGCTATTTTTTGAGAATGTTAAGTTCACCGACACCAAGGATGTAGGAGAGGGTAAAAATAAGACAATAACCTACCTAAGGACTTAAAACATGACTTCTAACCAAATCCTAAAGACTTTAAACAAACATGGTCTAACTCCGGTTTCAGGAACCTAGGTTTATAACTTCACCTTACATCAAAGAACCAAAAAAACAAATTCACACAAGGATGATCTCATGGATGCACCTTATTACAAAAAAAATCGAAAAATGAGGATCTTTAGGAGGTTCCTTGCACCAATAAAGACATTGTGACCTGAGGAATTCATTTATCCTTCCTCTAACAGTGACTATATTTTGAAAGTCACACCATCCTTCCTGAAAGAATATGCATTCTTTGCTCCATCATGCATGGTATGTCTGTCCAATTTCCATGGTCTACCAAGGAGAAGGTTACATGCATCCATAGGTAGGACATCACACAACAAATTGTCTTTGTATCTTCCAATAGAGAAGTTCACCCATGCTTGTTCATTCACAAGGAAATATTGCCCTTTGTTCAACCAAGTAACCCTGTATGGGTTACTATGAGGAATCCTCTTCATCTTTAACTTTCTAACAGCCTCATCTGACACTATATTGTTAGTAGACCCTGAGTTTATGATGACTCTACACACCTTCCCATTATCTTACATTTCACTCTAAATAGTGACCTCATTTGACTCGGTTCTTCCTTCACAGGTTCTTTAATTAGTGTCCTTCTCATCATTAAATTCCCTTCCTCTTCCAACTCTAAGGGTACATCAGGGTGTTTTCTTCCACCACTAGACTCATCTTGAACTATGTTGACTCTATTTTCATTTCCTTGGGAAGTATAACCTTTCTCTAGAAACCTATGTGCGGGGTGTCCCATTTGGTTGCAGTGATAACATTTCATGTTTTTAAAGTAGGAACCTCTCCCTTGACTATTGTTCCTTCCTCTCCAATTTTTATTATAGTCTCTTCCTCTATTGGAGTTTCCTCTACTTGGACTCCCTTCTTGTTGTTCTCATTTTAGTCTCTCATTTTTTCTTGGCCTCTAAACTTATAGCACCATATCCACTTCTTTGTCCACTATTATCTCTTCCTCTATGTTTGCCTCTTGTATTGCTTGAATCTTGTTTCTTTCTAAACTTCTCTTCCACCTTTATGGCAATTTGTTCGCATCTCATAATAGTGATAGGGGTAAGAAAACTCACTTCATCTTGGATATTCCACTTTAGACCATTAAGGTATCTAGATACCTTCACACTTTCCTCTTCTTCAATCCTTCATCTCATACATAGCCTTGGAAACTCTTCAGTATAAGAGTTAACATCCAAGTCTTTTTTCCTAAGACTTTGTCTTCTTTTATGCAACTGAATCTCATAGTCTTCAGGTACATATGCTTATCAGATTTTGGATACCATAGATTTCCAAGTGGCTATGGGTTTCTTTCCTTCCTTCTCTCTCTCATCTTGGATAAATTTCCACCAAGTGAGTGTAGACCTTCTTTGTCTCACCTTTTCTACCTTCACTTTCTGTGCCTTAGTTATACCATCACTTTCAAAGTGATTTTCTAGCCCTTCTATCCAATCTAGGACTATCTTTGCTTCCATATTTCTAGTGAAGATAGGAAATCCTCCGAATTCCTTACCACTCAAATCCTTTAGTGATTTCAAGAATGGTTCTTTAGTCAGGACAGGGTTAGCTTCAGGGACCTCATCTTCTAAGGCAATCTCTTTACTCTTCCATTCAACCTTATCCTTCACTTCCTCAGTCTTTTTGTCTACCTCGTCCACTTTGTATTCCAATTGTGCCAATATTTTTCTAAGAAATATATTCCCTTCTTCTCGCTCATCAAATTTCTATGCAAACTTTGCATAAGTCACCATTGTAGACTCTCCTACCAACTCTTCTAGTTGGAACATTCAGCACAAGACAAATCTTATTGGCTCTGATACCAATCTGATAGATGTGACCGAGTGTGCTTGCACAAGCTTCTTACGACCTCCACTATTCCTATCCTTCTCAAGACCCTATTCTTCCTCTTAGGGTCTCTTTATTTCTTAATTCACTAGTCTTGGACTAATCCCATACCACTCTGAGAGCAGGTAACTATTGTGCTTCACACGGAGACAACTATCACCAAATTGCACTATACTCTTTCACTCCTTCTTGGATGGTTCCAAGTACATTTTAAAATTTTCAACTCCACAGGTGTCGACAAGGATACTTCTAATGCTCAACATCTTCCTAGGCTCCATATGATCCCATTGGTGACTAGGTAACATATCTTTTCAAAATGAGATATCTCAATTTACTTTCAATCTTGGTGTTTAGGCCTAATGCCTCTACTATCCCTATCTAAAAGGTTTTTCCCAGTTCTTACAAAATAACCCCAAACAACACCAAAAACAAAGTGGGGATATTGATACCCTTTTTCAAGAATAAAAGGATTTTTTAGGTCTTAAGGTCCAAGGGTGTCTGTATAATAGATTCCTAGAATTAAGGACAACTAGGGAAAATTGGGCTAAATAAGTGCAGTCAGATGATTTATGCTTCAAAATGTATCAAGATGCATTGGTAGATCCCTCTCCTTCCTAGGAGGGAAATGTATGACCTCTATGTTTACAAAACCTTTCTTGGTTTCATTCTCCCAATGGTATTCCTATAAGAAAAACACCAGAAATCAATAGCAATCTCCTAGCTGGGCACTCCAATCTTTCCTAGGGCTTGCCATGGAAATAAGATAAACAACTTTCCTAACCCTCTCCTAATATATACAAAATTTTCATAGGATCCCCTTCCATATTCCTCCATTCCATGATGAAATACAAGATGGAGATTTATGGGGGAGCCATTTTCCTTAGAACAACCTGAACAATGACATCAGACTATGTACTAACCAAATATTTTCCTAACCTATGTAAGAAAACACCTAGTAACTTATTAGAAAAGAAAAATGTACTGAAACTATCCTAAGTACAATAATCCAACACAAAACTTCATAATTCAATCCATTAACTAGTGCATGAAAGCAAAAGCATTCATTATATATTGAACATAGAGTTACATAGCAAAAATAGACAATGTCAATTCATCTTCATACAACCTAGCCTTGGGAAATAGGCCTCCTCATGGTTAAATATTCCTTTTCCATGTTTTTAGGCCAGTTACACTATATAAATTTTCCACTCATCGAATTGAATCAAACTGGACAATGTTGTCTAACAACAGTGCAAAGTTGCAAAATGTTGTCAAGCAACATTTTAGCAACTTTTACATTTTTGCCTAAAAATTAGTCTAATGATCTCCAATCATTATGAAATGATGTAAAAACATCATAAATGCCTTCTTAGGCACAAATCTAATCCATGTTAAGCCTTCTAGGCTTCTTGACCCTAAATTCCCATTTTAGGCTAAATTACACAAAACACACTCAAAACATTAAACATCTAGTTGGATTGATCCTAGTCTAATCCAAATACGTACAAAAATGCAAGAAATTCTAAGGTAAAAAAAAAAACAACTGAATTGGTTAGGGTTAGTACAAGCCACAACAAAAACATATGGATGGGATTTATCCTAGGTGCTCCTGCACCATCCTCCCCAAATGGAAAGATTTCCATCCATCCTTGGATTGAGAAAGTTGGAATCAATGCCCAACTTTTTAAACTCTGCCTCCCTGATCCCTATAGCCTCTACATCATCTTGTCCATGCCACTTCACCAAATGTTCTTTGTAATAATTCTTCCTAGTCTATTTGTAGACTCTTGAATCCAGTATTTTCTATGCTTTCTTGGAAGGTGTGGAGGGTAGGTTCAGTCCCTCCTCTTCTTTTATCACCTCATTTAAATTGTGATGGATCTGGCATAGGACCTTTGTATGAAACCAAATCTACCACATTGAACACAGGAGATAAAGAAACATCCTCTAGAAGTTCCACTTTATATGCATTGGTGCCATATTTGGCCAGAATGGTACATGGGCCAATTCTTCTCATCTGTAGCTTATTAGGCACTCCTTTATGCAATATTTCCTTATTCAAATGGACCATTACAAGATTCCCTATTTTGAATTGGACATCCCTTTTTTTATCCACTTTTTTCTTTATCTTCTTTGTATTCACAGTCAAAGTCTTCCTTACTATCTCATGTACGTCCTTCATAGATTGTGCAAAATCTTCTGCATAGCCACTTCCGTTGGCTCCATCCTTCAACTCCTAAGTTAAAATATCCATGTAGGGTGTAATCCATTAACAATTTCAAAGGGTCTTCTTCCTATGGTTCGGTTGACAGTGTCATTATATGCATACTCTACCTATCCAATGAGTTTGTCCCAAGCTTGACCATACTCCTTAGTTAAGCAACTTATGAGGTTACCTAGAATCCTATTAACCACCTTAGTTTGACAATCTATCTTAGGGTGATATGCAGACCCAAAGGATAGATTGGTTCCTATATTTTTCCAAAGTGTCTTCCAAAAATGTCTCATGAAATTTGTATCTCTATCTAACACTATGCTCATTGGTAGCCCATGAATTATTACAACCTCCTTGAAATATAGGCAATCTATTTGACAAGCATCATGGAATGTCTTTCAAGAAACAAAATGGGCCATCTTTCTAAACCTATCTATTATGACATATAATATCAAATCCTTGTTTGGTCCTTGGTAACCCTACAACAAAGTCCATACTTAAGAATTCCCATGGTATACTTGGGATGGGAAGGGATTGGGAAAGGCCTACATTGGAGGATGTGCCTTTGGATTTCTGACACACCACACAACACTCTACATACCTCCTGATATCTAGGTTCATCCTTGGCCAAAAGTAAAACCTTTGCATTAATTCTTGGGTCTCATTGACTCCAAAATGACCTCTAAGGTCACCATTATGCTTCTCTTAAATCAGATTTTCCCTTATTGATCCCCTAGGGACATATAAATGACTCCCTTTAAACAAAAATTCACTTTGCAAAGAGTAATTAGAAAACTCACCATGGAAGTGATTCTTATGCTCCTTACATACCTTGTATAGCTCTGCAAAGTCTTCATCCTCAACATATAGGTTTTACCTATGATCTTCAACTATACTTCTTGTACTGTTAGTGGTCTTCTAAT
Organism: Thuja plicata; assembly: GCA_018584345.1. Classification (NCBI taxonomy): domain Eukaryota; kingdom Viridiplantae; phylum Streptophyta; class Pinopsida; order Cupressales; family Cupressaceae; genus Thuja; species Thuja plicata. The sequence continues at coordinate 2,069,726 of MU228019.1, forward strand.
TAAAGCATCTACTACTTTGTTTTGCAATAGTTTATTGTGATTTATATTGAAGGTGTAAGCTTGCAAGTACTCCACCCATTTCATGTGTTTGGGACTAAGCTTGTCTTGGGAGTTTAGGAAAATAAGAGCTTGGTTGTCTCAATACACCACAAACTCCTTAGGAAGAAAGTAGTGCCTCCATTTTCTTAGTGCTTATACTAGAGCATTCATCTCTAAGTTATAAGAAGATTAATTCTTAGCCTCACTTAGCTTCTCACTGTGAAAATCCACTAGTCTTCCTTCTTTTCTCAAAACAACTCCAATGACAACATTATTAGCATCACACTCAACTGTGAATAACTTCTCAAAACTTGGTAGTGTTAAAATTGGTTGAGTGCAAATCTTCTTCTTTAGCAATTCAAATCCATGGTTAGCTTTCTTATTCAAAAAAAATTTGGATTTCATCCCTCCTTTAATAGTATCTAACATAGCATCACAAATATAACTGAATTTCTTAATGAATTTCCTATAATATTGAGCTAAACCATGAAAACTTCTCACCTCTATTGTAGTCCTTAGAGCAGGCCAGTTAATAATGGCTTCTACCTTGCTTGGATACATTTTGAGATTTCTTTGGGAAAATAAAACCCCAAGGTACACTAGCTCATACTTCATGAATTCACACTTTTTGAAATTTATCATCAACTACTCCTCGAGCAACTTCTTGAAAAAATCTAGAGATCTCTGAGATTCTCCTCTTTAGTCTTCCTATAGATTAGTATATCATCTAGATACACTACCACAAACTTTCCAATGTAGGATTTTAGGATTAGATAGCCCAAATTGAATCACTATCCATTCATATAAACCTTTTTTTAATTTTGAAGGCTCTCTTCCATTCATCCCCTTCATTGACCCTAATTTTATGATACCCACTCTTTAGGTCAATCTTGGTAAAATACTTTGCTTCTCCTAAACAATCAATTAGGTCTTCTATCCTAGGGATAGGGAACCTATACCTAATGGTAATTTGGTTTATTTCCCTTGAATCAATGCAGAGCCTCCAAGTTGCTCCCTTTTTTTTTGTGTTAAGACAGTGGGGACTCCACAAGGACTAATGCTTTTCCTAATGAGACCTTGGTTTAGGAGTTCATGGATTTGCTTGAAAATTTCCTCATTTTGTTGAGGGGTATTCTTTTAGGCTGATTTATTTGGAAGGGAAGCTCCTAGGATAAATTTAATTTTATGACTAACAACTCTCTTAGAGAGTAGGGTAGATGGTTGTCCATCACTTACTATGCTTTTGTATTCTCGCAGCAACTCTTACACTTCTTTTGGTACCTTTGTCTGCTTCATTATTTTGTCTGTATTTTTCTTGAGGTTTCAGTACCAATGCTAAAACCACTCCATCTCCTTCCTCTAATTCTTCAATTAACTTCTTTTCATTGACAATAGTGATATTGTGACCTGAGGACTTCATTTATCCTTCCTCTAACAATGATTGTATTTTGAAAGTCACACCATCCTTCTTGAAATAATATGCATTCTTTACTCCATCATGAATGGCCTATCTGTCAAATTGTCATTTTATACCAAGTAGAAGGTGACATACATCCATAGGTAGGACATCACACAAGACCTTGTTTTTGTATCTTCCAATAGAGAAGTCCACCCATGCTTGTTCATTGACAAGGACATGTTTCCCTTTGTTCAGCCAAGTAACCTTGTATGGGTTACTATGAGGAATCATCTTCATCTTTAACTTGCAAACTTCCTCCTCTAACACTATGTTGTCAATAGAACCTGAGTATATGATGACTCTACACAACTTCCCATCATCTTACATTTCACTCTAAATAGTGACCTCCTTTGACTTGGTTCCTCCTTCACTAATTCTTTAATCTATTTCCTTCTCATCATTAATTTCTCTCCCTCTTCTGACTCTAAGGGTACCTCAAGGTGTTTTCTTCCACCACTAGAATCCTCTTGAAAGATGTTGAGTCTCTTATCATTTCCTTGGGAAGTAGAACTTTTGTTTGGACACCTATATGTAGGGTGTTGCATCTGGTTGTAGTGATAACGTTTCATGTATTTAAAGTAGGAACCTCTCCCTTGACTATTGTTCCTTCCTCTCCAATTATTATTAGTGCCTCTTCCTCTATTGGATTTTCCTTTGCTTGGACTCCCTTATTGTTGTTATATCAACTTAGTCTCTCCTTGTTTCTTTTACTTTGAACTTATACCACCATATCCACTTCTTTTCCCAATGTTATCTCTTCCTCTTCCTCTACCTCTACCTCTACCTCTACCTCTACCTCTACCTCTACTATTGCTTGAATCTTGTTTCTTTCTCAACTTCTTTTCCACCTTTATGGAAAGTTGGTGGCATCTCAGAATAGTGGTAGGGGTAAGCCAACTCATTTCATCTTGAATGGTCCACTCTAGACCATTAAGGTATCTAACTACCTTCACACTTTCCTCTTCTTCAATCCTTGATCTCATACATATCCTTTGAAACTCTTTAATATAAGAGTTAACATCCAAGTCTTTTTTCCTAAGACTTTGTCTTCTTTTATGAAACTCAATCTCATAGCCTTCAGGTACATATGATTCTTTGATTTTGGATACCACAACTTTCCAAGTGGCTATGAGTTTCTTTCTTTCCTTCTCTATCTCATCTTGGATAAATTTCCACCAAGTGAGTGTGGATACTCTTAGTCTATCCTTTTCTACTTTCACTTTCTGTGCCTCAGTTATACCATCACATTTAAAGCGATTTTCTAGCCCTTCAATCTAATCTAGGACTATATCTTGTTCCATCTTTCTAGTGAAGATAGGAACTCTTTCGAATGCCTTACCACTCAAACCCTTTATTTATTTGAAGAATGATTCTTCCATGAGGATAGGGTCAGATTCATGGACCTAATCTTCAAAGGCAATCTCTTTACTCTTCCCTTCAACCTTGTCCTTCACTTCCTCAATCTTTTCTTCTACTGGGTCCACTTTGTGTTCCAATCATGCCAATCTTTCTCTGAGTAGTATATTATCTTCTTCTTTCTCATCCACTTTCTTTTCCAACTCTACATTTTTCACCATTGTAGACTCTCCTACTTACTCTGCTTGTATGAATATTCACCACAAGGAAAATCTTATTGGCTCTGATACCAATCTGATAGATGTGACCAAGTGTGCTTGTACAAGCTTCCTAGCACCTCCACTATTCCTAGCCTTCTCAAGACTCTATGCTTCCTTTTAGGGTCTCTTTAGTCCTTAATTCACTAGTATTTGACTAATCCAATACCACTCTAACAGTAGGTAACTATTGTGCTTCACAAGGAGACAACTATCACCAAAGTGCACTATACTCTTTCATTTCTTCTTGGATGGTTCCAAATACATTTTAAACTTCTCAACTACACAAGTGTCTACAAGGATACTTCTCATGTTCAACATCTTCCTAGGCTCCATATGATCCCATTGGTGACTGGGTAACATAGCTTTTTTCCAAATGATCTCCCAATTTACCTTCAATCTTGACTTTTAGGCCTAATGCCTCTACTAGCCCTATCTGACAGGTTTTTCCAAATTCTATAAAAATAACTCCAAATAACCCAAAAAAGAAAGTGGGGATCGTGATACCCGTTTTCAAGACTCAAAGTATTTTGTAAGTCTTAGGGTCCTAGGGTGTCCGTACAATAGATTCCTAGAATAAAGGACAACTAGGGCTAATTGGGCTAAATAAGTGCAGTATGATGATTTATGCTTCAAAATGTATCAAGATAGATTGGTAGAGCCTTTTGATTCCAATAGAGGGTCTTTATGACCTCTATGTTTCCAAAAAATTTCTTGGTTTCTTTCCCCCAATGGTATCACTACAATCAAAACACCATAAATCAATAGCAATCTCCTAGCTGGGCAATCCAATCTCGCCTAGGGCTTGCCACGAGAATTAGCTAAAAAAATTTCCCTAACCTCTCCTACTCTATATACACTATAAAATGGTCCCCTTCCATATTCCTCCATTCCATGATGAAATTCATAGTGGAGATTTATGGGGGAGCCATTTTCCTCATAACTACCTGAACAACACAAGCAGACTCTGCACTAAAAAGGTATTTTCCTAACCTATGTAAATAAACACCTAGTATATTATTACAAAAGAAAAATGAACTAAAACTATTCTAACTACAATAATCCAACAAAAAAATTCATAATTCAATCCATTAACTAGTACGTGAAAGCAAAAACATTCACTTTATACTGAACACAGAGTTACAGAGCAAAATCAGACAACTTCAATTCTTCTTTATAGCACCTAGCCTTAGGAAATGGGCCTCTTAATAGTTTAATATGAATTTTAAATGTTTTTATTTGAATTAAACTAACTAACTTTTTCACTCATTGAATGGATTCAAACTTGAAAATGTTGTCAGACAACATTGCAAAGTTGCAAAATGTTATCAAGCAACATTTTAGTAACTTTTATATTTTTGCCTAAAACTTAGTCTAATGACCTCCAATCATTATGACATGATGTAAAAACATCATTAAGGAATTATTAGGCACAAATCTAATCCATTTTAAGTATTCTAGGCTTCTTGACCCCAAATTCCCATTTTAGGCTAAATTACACTAAACACACTCAAAACATTAAACATCTAGTTGGATTGATCCTAGTCTAATCCAACTAGGTACAAACATGCCAGAAATTCTAAGGTAAAAAAAAAAACAACTGACTTGGCTAGGGTTAGTACAAGACACAAAAAAAACAATACATCATTAATTTATACCTTAAAAGTGGCTACCACAAAATAAGAATAAAGGATGGAGATAAGTGGAAGAAAACATTAAAAACTACTCAAGGTCTCTATGAATGGCTTGTCATTTCATTTAGACTCACCAATGCTCCTGGTACATTTATGAGGCTCGTGAATGAAGTGCTTGAGGATTTTATTGGTAAAATTATATTTTTTTATCTAGATGATATCATAATTTTTAGTAAGACAAAAGAAGATTATCTTAGCTGTGTATAAATTGTATTAAACAAGTGGAAGGATGAACAACTATCCATAAATTTGGAGAAATATGAAATTTTGAAGCAGGAGCTTGTGTACCTTGGCTTTGAGATATCTAAAGGTGATTTTAAGATGGATACATCAAAGGTTTCAGCTATAATCAGTTGGAATAATCCCAAGATAGCTAGTGAGGTGAGAAGATTCCATGGATTAGCTCAATTTTATAGGAAGTTCATAAGGAACTTTAGTGCAATTTGTGCTCGAATGCTTGATACAATTAAAGGAGGTATAACAACTAAGTTTAAATGGATAAAATAAGTAGATAGGGATTTTGAACTATTAAAGAAGGAGGTGGCCTGACAATCTATGTTAGTTCTACCATGTTTTGAAAAACTCTTTACTTTGGAATTTGATACAAATAATATTGTAGTGGGTGTAGTCTTGAGTCAAGATAATAGACGAGTGGCATTCTATAGTGACAATATTGATGAAGCTAAACACATATATCTATCCTTTGAACTATAACTTTATCGCCTTGTACAAGCACTTAGGAAATGAAGGCATTACTTTTTGCTAAAGGATTTTTTAGTCTATACAGATAAGCAAGCCTTGAGCTTCATTAAATCCCAGGATAAATTGAGTCATAGACAGATCTAATGGATGAAATATCTGTAGTCCTAAATTTTCATTATAAAGCATAAAAAGGGTTGATTGAACAAAGTGGCTGATGCTTTGAGTGGAAGAGTACTCACAGTTCAAGAAGTGAAAATGAAGAGCACATGAGTAGAAATTTTCAAGGGCCTCTACAAATAGGATGAATATTTTGGGGATTCCTATAAGGTATATAAGGAGTTCAATAACCACTTTTATAGTGAACATGCAGATTTTAATTTGTAGAATGGCCTTTTGTTTAAGGGTGGATAGTTATGTGTACCAAGGGGGTCAATGAGAGAGAATTTGATACATGAGAAGAAAAATGGTAGTTTGAGTGGACACTTTGGGTTGAACAAGACTCTATAGTTAATTAAAAGATTTCATTATTATCCTAAGATGGATAAGGACATAAGGAGGGATGTGGAAAAATGTACCATTTTCCAAAGAGCCAAGGGAACATCCCCCAATGCTAGTTTATATCAACCATTTCCAATTCCAAATAGACCTTGGGAATGTGTAAGTATGAATTTCATAGTTGGTTTTACTAAAACTAAGACTGGTTTTGACAATATATATTATTTTTGATAGGTTTAGTAAGATGAGTCATTTTATTCCTTACAACGTGACTCATTATGATAGTCACATATCTCACCTATTACTCAGGGAAGTGATTACAATTCAAGGACCACCAATTAGTATAGTATCAGACAGAGACACACAATTCATGGGATATTTTTAGACAATCTTGTAGAAAAGGTTAGGAACCAATCTATCTTTTGGGTATGTATACCATCCAAAGAATGATGGGCAGAGTGAGGTTGTAAATAGAACACTTTGAACCGTCTTAAGATGTTGGATTAAGGATTATGGACAATCTTTGGATTGAGTGATTCATCAATAAAAAATTTCTTACAATGACATTGTGCATAGAATAGCAGGGAAGATTCCATTTAAAATTATCTATGGAATGCATACTAGGGGTTTGTATGATCTTAGAGATCTTATAGATATGGAAGGGAGAAGTGGACATGAAGAGAAATTTCCACAATCCATGAAGGAAGAGCATTAACAGGTGAGCAAAACTCTAATTGAGAACACTTTGAAGATCAAAGACAAAGTTGATGTCACGAGAAAAGATATATAATTTAAAGTAGGGGATTGGGTCATGGTTCATTTGAATAAAGAGAGACATCAAAAAGGAGCACCATGAAAGTTAAAAATGATGAGATTTGGTCCCTATCATGTAAAGTATAAGTATGGGAATAATTTCTATAAGGTAGATTTACTCAAGGATATAACACTATCTCATGTTTTCAACATATCAGACTTGGTATAGTTTAAAGGTCCTGGTCCTAAGGGAGGTGATAAGGTTCTTGATGTTGGAGAGATGTTTCATGATTTGACATTACCTTCCCCACCTAATCCTATAGGAGATAAAGTGTTGGATATAAGGATTGCAAAGAAGACCATAAAGAAGAATTATATGTGGTATGTGATTAAGTGGGCACAACTGCCAAAACAAAAGGATACTTGGGTACCTAAAGGTGACTTTAAGAAGCTCGGAATTGATCTTTGACTACTGTCACCTAATGTGACTTGAGCTCTTTTCATTTGGGGGAGAATGGTGAAAGAGCACCTTGGGGTTAGGTGATATATTTGTACGTGCATTTTTATATTTGTATGTATGTACAAGTATATATATATACATATATATGTTGGCAAGTTAACTCCTAGAGGACATATGACTATTTTTGTATTGTCATTATAGCAACAAAGTCATATTAAGTTTATGTCATGAAAGGTAAAATGACTAAGGAAAATAGGACAAACAAAGATATATAGAGATCAAAACATAAGCGCACATGTTAGACATCAAATCAGAGTATGCACATTCAGATATATGTTCTATGTGATGTCTACATACTAAGTCTAGACACGCACGGTAGGACATGATAGTACAGAGAAGTTACAGACAGATCAATACACCAGCAGTCCAGAAGACAAAGCATGGAATATGACTAGTGTTTTGATCAGCGTGAATTATTTTGTTATGTAATGGCCAAGTGCCTTTGATTATATTTTTGTAATGATGTAATTAGTATTTTTGTAAACATGCTTAAGCTGACTTTCTCGGACGTATTGTGTATTATGTTTTAGGGTCGACCATAAGTCTTGTTTTGGGTCGCATCTATTTGGATATGAACATATAAGCATGTAATGTATAGTTATCTTACAAGTGTCGATTAAGATGTATAAGAAAGATGTAGAAGAGAAGTATGATGAAGTTAGTATGAGAAAAATCTCTTTAAGAGAGTAAGAGCATTCGCACATACACGAAACTGATCAGACAATAGTGTCATCACGGCAATTCACTTTTGATATAGTGTATATCAACTATTAGAAGGTTGTAGCCTTCATCTTATTGGGCAGTGAGCCATATACCTTTAACCAGGTTTTGTAAAAGACTCCTAATAGGGTCAGACCTTTAACAAGGTGTTGGGTGAGTAGGAGTCGCCATATTTTGAACTTTTCAAGTTCTCGTGTCTTCATTAGTCAAAGCTTCACTCTGTTCATTCTTCCACCTTGTTGGTCCTTCCACGAGCCTTCACACATTTGAGTTTGTCAAATCCAAGCTTTCGGCGTCGTTTGTACTAGTTTGGTCCATTTTAAAACCGATAACATATCCTTTCGAGTCATTTGAATCACTTCGAACCTCTTTGAACTCCAGTTCGAAGTAGTTCGAAGGAGTTCAAAAGTGGCCTAAGTCCTTTATTACTAATGATGTGTTATGTAGGAAAGCGTGCAGCATTTTTCTCTTGAGAGAGGTTGAACCTCTTTGAATCTCTTCAAACTCCGGTTTGAAGTAGTTCAACGTAGTTCAAACGAGCTGCCGGCGTGATCAATAATGATGTAATGTCCTGACAAGATGCGCCGCATGACGTGGCATAATTCCATTGGACGGGCCAGTGCACGGAAAACAAGGCAATCGCTTGCACGAATTAGAAATATTTGATTTGAGATTGAATAATGATGATTAAAAAGGTGGTGGATCCTGAAGAGTTAATTTGATTTGAAAGCATTTATTGCTTATCACCACTTGGTATCAAAGACGCTATTAATACCCGCATAATGGAGTATATTTCGCGCTTCAAGTGGCAACTAAAAATAGAAGTTTGGTAAGTCTTTTTCCTTATTGTGCATTGCGGGGTCTGGGCACTGGAAGGGTGGTCTGGTCAAAGTACAAAGCATATAGGTAGCTTCTTTCAAGCTCTGCCTTCTCTTTTCTGGTTATTCCTTCAAATTCATTAGTTCAAGCAGTGAGCAGGTAGACTTTCATATTCTTAGGCAAGCATGAGGTCTGTCATGCATTTCTTTGGCAATGTGAAGAATCTTGAATGTAGGGCCCCGGTCATAACAGACACGGATCTGTTAGGGGTTTCAGTCGATACTATACCTTCAAAGCTCTTAGCTCGTGTTGACGAGGAGTTCATTGTAGAAGTCCTAGCTAGTGGGTTGTTAGAAGCGGCTACTTTTCCACCGGCTACTGTTTGTCCGGAATTGATACAAGAATGTATCAATAGATACGATGTAAAGTTGAAGAGTATTTTGAACATGGATGGTCAAACCCTAATCCCTGTTAACCGCAGGACCATTTCAGCAGTCTTTAAAATACCAGATGAAGGTCTTGTCAACTTTACGCCTACCCAATCTCTGGCCCAATTCAGGGAAAGTGTCGATAAAAATAGGAGTCACATAGCGAGAAGGTGGACGAAGACCAACTATAAA
>MU228019.1:2112613-2142075 GCA_018584345.1 Thuja plicata
ATAAATCTTTGCATATTTGTCTCAAATGGAGAATGAAGAGACAACTGTTTCTTTTCAAGAAACTCTTCATCCTCTCTTCTCGATTTTCTATAAATTAGACCTCTTTTCTTCATTGTGAAGATCCTTTGTTTTTGAGCATCATTACTATAGGCAAATTTAGCTTTGATTTTTATGCTTTTAGAGTACTTTCTTGCATAATTAGCACAATTTTAATTGGAATTGAATATAGTTTAGCTTTGTTTTATGATCAATTTGTAGGAGCTAACCATTCAATTTTATGCTTTAGAGCTTTCTAAATTCAATTGCTAATCAAATTCTAGCTTAGAAAGCATACATTTCTAGATTACAAGCATTCTCTTTTATAGACTAGAAGCATTTCAATCTTTTAGCTTAATTGCACTCTTACTTCCATAGCTAGTTGCATTTCATATTTAGACTAATTGCAATTCATCTTTCATAGCTTAAATCATGTTTCAATTCATAGAATAGTAGCATTTTCTCATATCTAGATGCATATTTCTCACAATTGATGGCTCTTCTTCACATACTTGCACTATAAAATCCTCCATATTAGAGATGGTCAGGTTGTTGGCTCTCGTTTTGAGGGTAAACTGTAGCAATCACACCTAATTAGGAGGCAACAGGTCGCTTCAATCACATTTGCAGAGCAAACAATCCATGTTTGTCTTTGTAAATTCTTTGATTGTGTAATGACTATGTTGCGTTTGTGTTGAATAGAGAGGTCCACATTCGACATCAGACAAATATTTGTAGCATGTACATGTTCAAAGAAATTAAAGTCAATATTTCAACTATTCAACCTGATAATGCTCCTATACGTGGCTTTGATAACATTGATAACAACACTTTGGGCATAATTTCCTTACCTATCATAGTAGGTCCGGTCATCTTGAATACTCCTTTTCATGTTATGCTTGCACCTCTTAATTATAACCTCCTTTTGGGTAGACCTTGGTTGCATGAGATGCATGTTGTTACTTCCACCCTTCACCGTAAAGTCAAGTTTATTCACAACAACATGGTGTATACACTTCATGCGGATGATGCGCTGAATCCTTGTTTGAATATTCAAACCCACAATACTCATATTCCTAAAAGTAATCATTCTTCCTCTAATTCTATTCCTAGAGATGATTGGGGAACCTTCAATTTTAATCCTACCTTTATTGGAGAATATAAGGTTTCTAATCTTGATTTTATGAGGCAACAAAGAGAGTTTGAACAACAAGTTTTTGCTTCTACTTCTAATACCCTTCATAATAACTTTGTAGTTGCTTCTACCCACTATGAATCTATCAAAACTAGCAATGATGACTTTAAGACTATTGAAGTTCCATTGAATCCTTCTAATATGGCTTCTTGTTATGGTCCTGGTTATCATTTACTAGTTAAACAAGGATTCCATGGTCAAGGATGTGGTAAGCATAAAAAGGGAATTCAAATGCTCTTACAGAATGGGGGGCATGAGAATTCTTATGGATTGGGAGTTAATCCTCAACAACACATCAATGTAACAACATCTCCAATAATACTACAAAACATGATGACCCTATGAAGGAATTTGACCAAGAGGTCCTTTTTCCTCAACTCCTTCACCCTAAGATGATTACTAGACCTAAATGCAAAAAGAAACGTAGCTCACACTTGAAGACTCTTTCTTTTTGTTTGTATGATAAATTTCATGATCACTCTACTAATGAATGTCAAGCTTTACATTACAAGATTAGGCAGATCATTGATAGTAAAGTTATTTATATATCATGTAACAATGAGTGGTATCTCAATCCTATTTTGTCTAAATAACATTTATGTTCCTATTATGGAACTCCACATTATATAAACAATGTTAGCCTAATCCTTGGGGGCTCATTATCTTTCATATTTTTGTAAGTGATATCATAGGTCCCCTTTCATCCTTGTTCCTATGCTTGGGGGGCAAGGATTCCATCTCCTTCTTTTCTATCTTTCCAGGATCCACTTTTCCCTTAGTTAAGTAGTATCTATCTATTATGTGATATCCAATCATACATGAAAATTTTGGTTTACATTGAGGATCTATGTCCTTGATCATAACCTATTTCGTTGTTTAACATTGGTTTTCCACGGTTGATAAATCTCTCACCTTGGAAACTGGAAGTGTGTTATCCCTCACAAGGGTTACTTTTTCACTTCCTGCATGATATCTCTTTGCATTCATCCCTTCCATGGCCTCATAGGAGTTGTGACCTTCTTGGCTTGGAATGGGTGTTTTCTATGGATATTGTCTTGATTTTGAAGAAGGGTTTATCCTTTTTGTTCTCTTTCCTTAACATGTCAAAAATAGTATGTAGTTTTCCATCTTAAGGAGTAGGGCATATTTACAGCCTCCCTCGTTCTATATTGTGCATTTTTGTTCTACCATTTTATTTTTCAGCATGCTAAATCCTCTGAAGGTAACACACATAAGTTACTAAATCCTTAAGATATACACATTCAATTAAAATTCAATATGCTAAATCCTTGGAAGGTAACATGTATATAATTTACTAAATCCTAAAGAGATGCACATTTTACAAATGTATTTCATGGTGATATAAGGATGTGGATCCATGGGTACTTCATAAAATCTATCAGAAGATGCACTAAATACATGCACAAAGCTTCTAGAAGGCATACAACTTTATGGGGTGACTATCAAGTTATTTCTTGATGGGCCATCATACCCTTTTCGTGGTTCATAGTGAGATACACACATCTTACTGGGCGAGGTAATCATACCCTCTCTCTCTTTCTCTTTAACTTGCAATCTCTTCTTATCATGATCTTAGGGTTGATAAAGACTTAATTCCTTGGGGGATTTAGGATTCCTTTGTCCCTTTTGATTTCAATAAGATTATCTATCCTTCATGATCTCCTTTACCAAGAGTTTGCATTGAGTCCATACCCTTGCTAAAGTGGGGGCTAAATGTATAGTCAGAAAATGAAAGAAATTCCATTATAGACTGGTTTACACCTCTGAGTAAGTGGTTTAGGGTCATTTCAAGCACCTTGAATGGGTCTTTAAATTGGATCTATCTTTTCCCCCTGTTCTACCCCTTTTTCACTTCTCTTAGGCCGGTTTCTGGCACCTTGATATGCAAATTTGAATTTCTTGACTTCAGGGTCAAGGTCGACCTCGACCCTCACCTAAGTCATGGTTGACCTTGAACCTAACCTAGTTCAAGGTCAACCTCCAACTTGACCTATTTCAACATCAACCTCAACCTTGACATAGGTCACAATTGACCTTTTTATGGCCCATGGTCCAGATTGCAAGTTTTCAGGGTGTTGGTTGTATTCCTTGTTTTTGAAATTTACCCTAAAAATTCTTGAAGTCTCTCGTATTCCTATGCCTAGAAGGTAAATATCTATGTTGGAAACCATTTACATATCTCTAAAATTGGTTTTTTTGGTCAAAACCTAGTTCAAGATGTCAAAAATCCTAAGCAAAAGGTTAATTTTGTCTAGAAATGCAGAAAAACCCTAAATGCTCAGTCCAAGTTCTGTTTCTGTGTTACCTTTTTCATATTTTAAGTCAGAACTTATTTACATGTGCTTATTACCTTGTCACTAAGTCTCATTAGAAAAATAGAATATTCCTTATGGTCTCAAAACATAGAGGAAAGCTTTGGTCACATTGTCTCTTAATGAAACAAAATATGCCAAAATGTCTATGAGACTTAACATAGACCATTCATCTCAGAAAAGATCCAATGGTAGTCGCTTTGTCTCTTGATAAAAGCAAGGTTAGCTATTTCATTTGGCAACTTTGATTTTACTAAATCGTATTGTCTCTTAATGTGACCCGGGGTTATTTGTTAACTTCATAAGTTGAAACAAATAGTGTTTTCGGGAAGTCTAATGATTATAACTATGGTTCAGAAATTATTAAGTGACATGGAGAAACATGGTCTCCAAGTCTCTAGATAAACTAAGGGTTTTGATATGAGTTTAAGTAAAGGTGTTTTCATGTAGTATCATGAGAGATGGTGAGTTAAGTTGAATATTACGAGACATGGCGATAACGATTTGAAGAAGAAAGATCTAATGGTGGTCGCGAGGTAGCTTAAGAAATTTGAAAAGTCAGATTTAATCATGGGATTAAGAGAATAATGTGTTCAGTTGTTGGGTCACTTGATTAAACAAGAGTTAAGAAATTTATCCAGTGACATAGAGATATCACAATCGCTGAGTCTCCAGAAATAACCAAAGATAAAAGACAGTTAAGAAAAGTGCTTTGTCATGAGGTCTCCATAAGATGAAAGGTTAAGTTAATATATCATAAGACATCACAAAAACCATAGATCAAACAATTAGTCTGATGGCAGACACTGAGTCTCCTCAAGAAACTGTAGTTAGTAAAAATATCAAGTGACAAGGAGATTACTCAGTCGCTGAGATGCTAGAAATGAATCAGAGTTAAAAGTGGACTTCTTAGCGAAACCATTATGTATAGTTGTTAACCAATTAGATTTTAAGGATTATGGTAGATGGAAAAGTAGCCTTAGCATGAGTTAATGCAGCCAATCAGATTTGATTTCAATTATATTTTGAATTTTATAAGGTTTTTTATGTGAAAACACTCATCAGGAATTGATTATATGACAGTTTGAATGCCATGGCTGATACCATAAATTGATGTCACAATATGTGAAGCCCATTGTGAAATGGTGGAATTACCGTCCAAAAGTGACAATCCACATTCAATTAGAAATTATAAGTATACTTGTCTATTATCATTTCATTTTTTCCAAGCTTCTATTTCTCAGAGTGAAGAGTTTATAGATTTTTTAGTGTTTTTGAGAGAGATTGAGATTCCTGGTATCAAATGATTTTGAAGGTGATTGCCTAATTTAGAATTCAGTAAAGGTTCTAGTTGATAGTGTTCCAAAGCTCAGAGCTATAGAATTCAAAATAATTTACAATTGTGGTGAGGGCTTGATAGTATTTGTTTCAACATCGGTATCTTGGGTTGTGATTAGAAAAGAACAAAAGTATGCGTCAAACCCAGAGTATGGTGTCTACCAGTGGGAGAAGTGAAGATGTTGAAAAATCATTCAAAAGGGAAAAGAAACTACTCAAACAAGTTCCTCACTCTGCTTCCCGATTCTAGTCATAATTGAAAGGTTTGTGCAGATGTTTTGATTGATGATATTTCATTTGTTAGAGATACAAAAACACCAGGGTCCTTAGGGTATTCACTTTTCAACTACCTATTTAACAATAGTGATGGACCCATGCCTATCTCGAACCCTTGGACCTGTGGTTTAGCAAGATTGTTAGTCCCTTATGTCTTTGTTGATGTAGCTTTCATATTAGAAATGGCCAGTAGATATGACCCCTTTGATAAAGACTATTAAGTGGGATGATGGGAAGCCTCTACTCACCCTAGATAGAAATACTTTTATGAAATCCTTTAATGTGTATTACCCAATGGCCATTGAGATAAATTTGATGAGCTTGGAGAATAGATATACCAGGGATTTTGGTATTGTTGCTAAGTTATTTAGGGATCATCATGTTCCTAAGAAAAATAAGGCCTATGTAACCCCCATGGTAAGAGAAACCCCATACTTCTACAATGAACTAAATTTATACATTAAATACATCTCATAAGAACTATGTAGAGTGCTTGGAAAAGATATCAGAGCAGAAATGATCACTTCAGACATCTTGATGATGGTGTTAGATATGCAAAATCTTCACACCACTTCAAATTATGATTACACTTTGTATATTATTGATCAAATACACTAGGGATATATTGATATACAAGCTAAGAAGGATCAACCAAGCTTCATGAATTATTCAATTCTTATGCATATAATCCTTTATTACAACTTCCCAGTTTTGGATTGCCAATCTCTGTAGCCATAGAGGTTTCACCATAATCAGCCCAACCCAATTCAATTCTGGATCAGAGTGTGGATTTACACATCTAGAGAACAGGAGTTTTGTGCCTTTGAGAATTGGATAATTTATCCATTGCTTAAGTGTTTAGGAGTTGATAATCCTAGATTACCCATTAGGGAAATTTAGTTGTTGAGGCTCTGTCATTATTTGGAAAAATCGTCAGAAGACCATAATTGGGGTGATTTCTACTATTAAAGGAATTTCACAATTATGAGGGTTTATGGTTGCCCCTACCCTCCACATATTTTTCCATATCATGTACCACCAAGGATTTCTGCAATGGATTTCATTAGGAATTTCATTTGAACAGATAAGGAGAACCTTGATTCACATAGAAAGGGTACTTTCACCCCTAGGTAGCTCAGAGGTTACAATTTTATGGTTGGAAAAGGAGCCCTAGACAAAGTGAATACCTAGTTGAATTACTACAGAATGAATGTGTCCCTACATAAACATATTGATACAAAGGGGTTCATTGTGAGTGTAGAGAAGTTGCTTACACCCACCATCCCTTACACAAAGGAACATGAAGAATGTATGGAAGAGGATTTGATCACAAACATCTTAGAGGATGAAGAGGTGCATAAGAGAGCAAGTAAATTCAATGAACATAAGGACTTGGAGAGACAAGTGAGGAGAAAGGGAATAATTTTTGGAGGTTTGTACCCTAACATGCCTTATCTCAGAGGGATAGATGCAATGATTGAGAACTACTCTCTTTTATGTAATCAGTTAGAAGATGCATTAGTGGTACCAGAGAAAGGTCACAAAGAGCACTCAGAATCTAAATATGATGATGACAGTGACCAGGGTTACCCTTCACCTACTGCCCATCCAGAATATCAAGCAATTGCATATGCTTAGCTAGATGAGGGAGAAAATATCATTGACCTAATAGAGG
This sequence comes from Thuja plicata, assembly GCA_018584345.1. Lineage (NCBI taxonomy): Eukaryota > Viridiplantae > Streptophyta > Pinopsida > Cupressales > Cupressaceae > Thuja > Thuja plicata. The sequence continues at coordinate 2,119,467 of MU228019.1, forward strand.
TCCTAGAAAAAGAAGCGACAAATAAGCCCCCACTTAAAAAATAGAAGATAGAAGTAGGGGAGCCTTCTAAGAATAGGAGAACTGATAGGATTGGAGCCCTAATAACTGGGAGTAGGCCCTATCATCATCAAGTGAGAAAGAAGATAAGGGAAGGGAATAAATTGTAGAAAGATGCTAAGGAAGAGGAGGAATTACCCCTTAGGTCTTGTACTGACAAGAGATTATTGCATCAAGAGGAATTCCTCAAAGATGATAGTTTCATAAAGAAAAGGGAATTCAAGGATTTCCCTATTTGGAATAACTAGCAGCATTTTGGGAAGCAGTTGCAATTGGCAGGAGGTGATCTAGTTACTGAAGAAGCCTTGCAAACATTATACGAGTATGATCCTGAATCTGAGGAAATAACACCAGAGAAAGATAGAGAACTAGTTAAGGCTAGTGTTATGTTACGTGTGGAAGGCTAGGACTTATCCTCATCCTTTATTATAGATCAGATTAGAAGACAACCTAACAACAAATTGTCATAAAAAACTCAGGTTGGAAACATGATAAGAGGTTTTGGATATAACCCCGAATCTCAAGCACTTGCAATGTGGAGCTTAGCTCCCAAAGATCAAAAGCCATATATTCTCAACATTCAGGAGAAGATGGAGGGATTAAAAATCATATGGACACTTGATAATATAGGGACTTGGAGATAGACCAAGTGATGACTCATTTTTCTCACCTAAATGAGGCAAAGACAACTCAATTGTCAGATAAATTACATAAGCTTACTGGTGATACTAGTGATATTGTCAGAGATAGAGAGTTGGCTTTAAAAAAGATCAAAGAATAGGCTAAGATCATAGATGAGCTTACTAGATAGTTGAAGGATATAAAAGAGCCTACCACTGTTAATCCTAAAGAGGTTAAACACATAGAAGTCCAAATAGAGGATGCAAGGGAGATACCTATTGGGACAGAGCTGGATATTACAAAGCCTAATAATGATGTTTTGGAGGTTCTGACTTTAATTTTGGAGCACATAATTGATATCATAAAAAACAAGATAGATATAGTATATGGGGCTTATAATAGATTGCATGGGTTACAAGTTGAGGTAGAAAGTTTATTGACAATTTTGGATCCTTATTATGCAACTTGGTCAGGTAGAACATCTCTTTTGTAAATATTAGCATCAGTACAACCATTGAGATCAGATGTGCTAGAAATGGTAGTCATGGTTGGTACAAAGATAGAGTAGATTGAGGCCACTTTATCCTTTTTCAAGGGTAAAGCCAATCAAATTGATGCTAATTTGAAGATGTTTGGGATAAATTATAATATATTTGTTCCCCCAATTAGAGTAGAGGATGATCAAGTCAAACCATTAGGGTTATCGATATTAGAGTTTGACAGTGTACTCCCCAACAAAGATGTTTATGTATTAGATAAGGGAGAATTGGATAGGGAAAGGTTCAATGCACTTTTGGATGAGGTAATTAAGGTAGAAATAGACTACAATAAATTCATATCAGATATAAAAATCATAATAGATGCTAGGTGGGAGAGGCAAAAGACTCAGTTGGAAAGTATTCAGAATTTTGAGTGGCCAAAGGAGGAGGATGTGACTGAATGGGACATTCTAACCAAGCCCAAGAAGAAGAAGCCAGTTACAGTGGATTTAGATATCATGGATGAAGAATAAAGAACAACTGGCACCTAAGCAATACACAGAAAAGACAAATATCCTGACATCTACAAGAAGACAAAGTTCAAATCATATTTTATTCTCTAGTTTTGTCTTCCCACCGCTTGGGGTCTTTTTGTCTTTTGTCTTTTTCCTTTTTTTAGGGTTTGGTCTCCAAATCATCCAAAGCTTGTTGCATCCTTCTCTTAAGGATTCCAAGATGATTTGAGACCTATATGTATATGTATTTGTAACCTTTTTTAGAGAGAGTTGGAAGATTTAATAGAATTACAAGGAAGACTAAAATTTGTGTCTGAACCATTGTACTATTTTTCTATCTGAATGTAATTGAAGCTTTTCAGATATTAATATAATTATCTTGCAAACTCTTTTCTACATCTGAATTGTCTCTTTGCATTTTTGTTAATGTTTTTGTAGGTTTATCTGTAAGGAATTTAAGCATACTGATCACAAGGTGGTTATGCACTTACTTGTAAGTTCCTTCATGGAAGGATTAAAAGGTTTCAAGTAACCTAGGGAAGATAGCATAAGTTTAAGGATTGGATGATAAAATTATAGGGAGAGGATAGTCTACAAGGTATTCTATCTTTGTTGCAAGTGTTATATTGATCACCTCATTGTGGATTTTTACAAGATATTAACTGATAGCCCAAGGATTAGGCACTGGTTCTTATTTGCTAAGTAATTAATTCATAATCCAATACTTTCAATTTACTTAATCATACCCAATAAAGAATAGATAATTTCATTCAAGTGATTGTATTAATTGGAATTTGTCAATTCTTTGAAGAGAGGATCATTAGGTTACCCATCTTAATATCAAAAGGAAGAAGGACAAATATCCTTAAAACACTACTATTTGTTGTTATCATCTCAATAGTTTTCTTGGTTAAAGTCTATGTTAAGTTACTTTCAGTTTTATGCAGAGTGATTTATAAGATAATACAAAAAAAAAACAACAATTCAGTATCCACATTTACTAATACTGTAAGATAGTCATCTTATATAGGTAATACCTGCTTGGGTGTTGTGGAATCCAAAAACAAGGAGGTGATAATAAGGATCCCGAGATATTATGATAAACCCTCATCAATTAGAGTTTTATCTTGCTTGAGTCATTATTTTGCAAACATTGGAAGTCATAGAGTTAATCAAGTATTCAAGCATCCTTTTAAGGTTCAGCAAGAAAAAACCCAAACAAATTGCCAACTCTTCTAGGGATTGATATAATCGGTTATATTTGAAGTTGTCTTAGAATCTATGATGCATCAATTCAAATCTTCCAAACTAGCTTAGTAAGATCTTAGTAAAAGCATTCAGAATCTTTGAGGTTTTAGAAGACACTATATTTATAGTTAATAGTTTCCTAAAGTCATTCTAATAGTATTCATTACTCCCAAGTTTGGGTGGTGACTCTAAATTCAAATATCTTTGATTAGTAAAAAGTTAGGTAAATATATTTTAGAATGAATACTAGGTCTAAAATGAGAAATAATCCAGAAATTGCATTGGATGGTGGAATTCCATCATCCTCAAGAATGGAGATGTCTTGGAGGAAGAAAAGAAACTAGGTCAATATTGATGAAACTCCTCCAAGGGGAAAATAAAGTAATACTAGAAGGGAGGAAGATAGAAATTAATCTAATCATGATGGTAATACTTTAGAATATGAAGAAGCTACAGAAAAGGGATTAGAAACACTTGTAACCACCTCCACTTCTAATGAAAGAGAAGGAAGAACTAAAATCAGTTCAGATTCTAAGGAAGTTCTTGCTGATAAAATTGTTGAGGAAGAAAGAATCATCATGAAACATCTCGCCCTTATTCAGTAGATGAAAAGGGAAAGAGAACTGAGAAATAAAAATAATGAGCATAAGGATGTTGACAAAGTTAGAAGAATATCCTCAAGACCCACTACTCATAATGCTTCTAGTTTAGAAAATGTTAGGGATAGAGGTAAACAAAAAGTCACTGAAAACAAAGTTGAAAAGCCAAAGGTTCAGAGGACCTTAACAAAACAAATGTCCAAGTTGGATATTGACCTTGAAAGACTAAGAATATAAAAATAAACCATGGAAAAAATGCTAGAAAAAGATGAGGTAGAAGCTGCAACAAGAGAGATGAAAAAGAAAATTGACTTTTTGCAATCTTCCAAATATTATTATGCTGGAACTAAGAATACAACATCTTCTAAAACAAAATCCACTGCTTTTAAAGATCTAATGATAATTTTCAAAGGAAACCATTGCATACTGAAAGGTATAAGCATTTTAACTTTATTGGTATTCCTAGATACCCAAATGCATTTCCAAAAGATGTGGGTGATATAGGAGAAAAGATCCCAAAATTTGTAGGTAATAATGTTATTTCTTGTGATACTCACTTAAGGAAATTCATTGATTTTGTGGATGATCTGAATATCACTCATGAAGATGTGTTAATGAAGCTTTTTTGTTCAGTCTCTAGTAGAGGATGCTAGAGAATGGTTTAGAAGTCTTTCTAATGGTTCTATTGCTTCCATGGATGAGTTAATTGAATTGTTTAAAGATAAATATGGTGATAAGAAAAACAAGGGATTCTTGTTGAATGAATTCAATAACATCAAAAAGAACTACAATGAAGAGGTCACTAAGTTCAATACTAGATTCTAGAGGGCTATGCATAAATTATTTTAGAAAATAAGGCTGGATGAAGAGGTATGTTTAGCAACCTATTTGAATTATTTTGATTCTAAAATAGGTTATGCTCTTAGGGATAAAAACCCTAGAACTCTTACTGATGCTTCTAAGATAGCAGTAAATATTGAAATGAATAGAAGGGTGTCTGGTAAACTAAACAAGAGAGGTGATTCAAGGTTTAGTAGGAGTAGCCTAAAGGAACCAGAATATAAAGAGTATAGGGCTCCTCAAAATAATAGACCTTCTTATAAAAACAATTACAATCCTCAGAATAGAATGCAAAATCATCCTTATGGAACTCAGTTTAAGGATGGAAATCCCATTGTTTCACCTATAAAAGAGAAACCTAATAATAGAACTCTAGACCCTCTGCATAAAAATGTTGTCCATATATGCAATGATGTTTTCTGGTGTGAAGCCCCACACAACCCTGATTTTTGCATTGTTTCCTTAGATTTGAAAGCCAATGAAGAACAAGGTAATGATGAAGGTGAACAATGTGATCACAATATGAGAAATTCTTATTCATGTCATGATGTAGATTTAAATAGTGAAATTGAAAATCATGATTCATATGGTTCACAAAGAAATGTAGAAAATAATCATCAACAAATTTTATCAGACAGTGAAGCAGAAGAAACTGAAGATCATATAGAATGTTATGCACAAAACAATCAAGCTATTCCTTTAGTCAGAAAAGATTTAGATGAAGAGAAAGAAAGGATGACTGGAGATCTAGTGAACAAGTCTAGAATAAATTACCACTTAAGAAATAGAGCAGTGGGTGGTAGTAGTAGTCAACCATCTAGTTTGTCTATAAAAGAAAATGAAATAGACACCAGATATGTACAGAAGAAGGAAGGACCTGGGGAAAATGCAAATAAGCCTAAGGTCAAGATTGTAACAAAATCCTCAGAACCAAATGTTGTACAAGAAGGAAAAGCACAAGAGCAAGAAACAAGTACTTCTTCTCTTAAGGTAGAAAATAAAAAGTCTAAATAACCAAATCTGAATATACAGATTGAGGAAAATAACATTATTGCTGAAAAAATAAAAATCCCAAAATGTAAAATATACTTCAGTAGACATGGGTCACTGTTTATCTTAAATGACTATGAAAGTGCCACTTTTAGAAATGATGAGAATAAAGGAACACAAAGAAAAGCTATTGTCATTATTAAACAGTGTGCCTACAATGAATGTTCAAAATCCATAAAATGTTGAGAAGAAACAAATTAACAAAAGGAAGGAAGTTGAAGTCTTAACCTCTGAGATTCCTCAAATTTTCTTAAACACAACTTCTTCTCCTAAGGTTGTTGACCCATTTTTTCTTACACTGATAATTAATGGAAGGATGCTAAAAAATTGTATGATCAATTTAGGAGTATCAAAAACTGTTATGCCATTAGAAAATATGAGGTCTATGGGATTACAAGTGGACACTCCTCATGAGGGAATGTCAAGCAATGGATTCTAGAGAAATCCCTGTTATTGGTACCATTGAGGCCATGCCTTACAAATTAGCAATATTTCTTGATGTGGTGTTAACTATGAATGTTCTTGTTGTTGACATACCACCACACTATGGCACGCTACTATCAAGAAAGTGGAGTGCTTCAATAGTAGGTAGTATACAAAGTGATTTATCATATGCTACTTTTAACATTGCTGGAAATAATGTTAAAGTGTCAAGAGAGGGTAGGAATCCTCACATGATAGAATGGTATGAAGACACTAACATTAATTATTGTGTTAATGTAGACATGGTGAATTTCAGAGTATAGAGGAGTGACCATCGTCATCATAAAGAAAATATTGATCCTTTAGTTAAAGAGATGATTGTACAAGGTGATGGATTGTGGAAAATGTATTTTGATGGAGCTTCATCGAAAGAAGGATCAGGAACTAGTGTATTACTAGTATCTCCATTAGGTACAACTTTTAAATATTCCTTTTTGTTAGCCTTCCAGTGTGCAAATAATACTGCAGAGTATGAGGCTTTATTTTTAGGGCTATAAATTGCCATCAAACATGGAATCAAATGTTTAAAGGTTTATGGTGATTCTAAATTAGTGGTAGCCCAAATCAGATCCAAATATGCAATAAAAAATGACAGATTAAAAATGTATAAATATGCTATTTGGGATCAAATAGAAATGTTTGATGCTTTTGATATAAGCCGGACAGAAAGGTCTAAGAATATAATGGCAGATATCTTAGAAAATTTTGCTTCAAAAACTGATGATCAGAACTTACATGGAGTATTAATACTTGAAATTAAGACAAGACCATTTGTTCCAGATAATATATACAATTGGCAAGTTTTTCAAGATGACCAAGATATTTTGAGATTTATTCAATGTCTAGACCATTATGAAAACTAGAGTATAGATTGCAAAACCTTACTGAAGAATAATAATGGGAAAGACTATGTTTTAGGAAATGAGGTTGTCTAATTGAGTTCCAATTAGATTCCCAGGGGATTGGTTGAACTTGAAGCACTATTCAATAGTGAAAATGATCACTCTACCAAGATAAGCAATGCTAAGGTTGAGGACTTAGAAGAAATTAATTTAGGATCAAAAACTAGTCCTCAAGTTGTTTACATTGGGAAAGGTTTAGATTATCATATAAGATAAAATTTGATTAAATTATTGAGAAAATATAAGCATGTTTTTGCATGGTCATATGAAGACCTAAAGGCTTATAGGGAAGACCTTTTCCAACATGACATTCCACTAAAATCAGAAGTGAAACCATTTACGCAAAAATAGAGACCTATTAACCCTTTGCTGGCTCCTAAGATGTAGCAAGAATTGATGAAGTTGAAAGATGCGGGGATTATCCATCCTATTAGACACTCAACATGGGTCTCAAATTTAGTGCTAGTCAGAAAACAAAAATGGTGACTTCAGGTTATGTGTGGATTTTAGAAATTTAAATATTGCCTGACTAAAAGATTATTATTCCTTACATAATATGGAGGCAATGTTACATAAAGTAACTGGTTGTGAGCTGCTATCAATGATGGATTGTTTCTCAGGCTACAGCCAAGTTTTTGTAAATGAATCAGAACAATACAAGACTACATTTACTACTCCTTGGGGGACTTATGTTTATGTCAGAATGCCATTTGGATTGATAAATGTAGGAGAAACTTTTCAAAGGGTCATGGATGTTTCTTTTGAAGAATTTATTGATTTAATCATGGTTGTTTATCAAGATGATCTAACTACATACTCTAAGAAGGCTGAGGATCATTGTGAGCACCTAGGAAAAAATTTCAGTAAAGCTTTGGAGTATGGTGTGTCATTGAATTGTAAGAAATGTCACTTTGCAGTACAAGAGGGAAAGTTGTTGGGACACATAGTGTCTAAAGATTGAGTAAGAATAGACCCAGAAAGAATAGAAGCAATCCAGAAGGTTAGTTCTCCAAAGAACTTAAAGGGTGTTCAATCTTTCCTAGGAAAGATAAATTTTGTCAGAAGATTTATAGCAAACTTTGCAGAAATTGTTAGACCTATCATAAAGTTGCTAAAAATTAGATGCAAAATTTAATTGGAATGAAGAAGGTCAAATAGCATTTGAGAAAATAAAAAAGGTAGTGCAAGAGGCTCCTATTCTAAAATCACTTGATTATAGTAAACCCTTTTCTCTATTTTCATTTGCATCTTATCATGCAATTGTTGTTGTTTTGCTAAAAAAATATTAAGAAGGATTTGAGCATCCAATAGATTTTTATAGTAAATCTCTCCAGTCAGCAGAGTTAAATTATGAGATGATGGAGAAGCAAACCTATGCTTTAGTAAAAGGTGTAAAATCTTTTAAACCATATTTGGTCTGTGCCACAGTACAAGCATATGTCCCACATTCAGTAGTAAAGGATATTCTTACTCAGTTAGAAGTCACTTGTAAGAGGTGTAAGTGGATAAATAGAATACAAGATTTCAATCTTGAAATCCCCATTACAAAGTTGGTAAGAGGTCAAGGCTTGGCCAAACTCATGACAGATGATAACTTGGATATGATACAAGTAAATGATGTAGAAATACATGATCAGACAGTTACAAGCATAGAAAGACAACTATTTTATGCTGATATTGTGTAGTTTTTAAATAATACCAAGTGTCCTGATGTTATGACTGACAATTAGAAGAGAAACCTCAGATTGCAGGCTAAAAAAAACACCTTAGTCAAAGGAGACCTCTACTGGAAGGATAGAAATGGTGTGTTAAATTGCTATGTTTAGATCAGAACTAGCCTGAGAAATTTTTAAGTGAAATGCATGCAGGGGAATGTGGAGGTCATTTTTCTACCAAGACTACTACCCACAAGATTCTAAGGGTTGGTTATTACTGGTCTTGTTTAGTGAAGGATACTACTAGGCTAGTTACTACTGGCCTTGTGCAGTCTGATGATTTACACTTGGAAATGTATCAATATGGATTGAGAGAGCCTTTTCCTTCCAACGGTGGTCTTTATGACCTCTAGGTTTGCAAAAAATTTCTTGGTTTCTTTCTCCCAATGGTATCACTGTAATCAAAACACCATAAATCAATTGCAATCTCCTATCAGGGCAGTCCAATCTCACCTAGGGCTTGCCACGAGAATTAGCTAAATAAATTTCCTTAACCTCTCCTACTATATAAACACTATACAAAGGCTCCCCTTCCATATTCCTCCATTCCATGATGAAATGCATAGTGGAGATTTATGGGGGAGCCATTTTCCTCAGAACTGCTTGAACAACACAAGCAGACTCTGCACTAAAAAAATATTTTCCTAACCTATGTAAATAAACACCTAGTATTTTATTACAAAAGAAAAATGCACTAAAAATATTCTAAATACAATAATCCAACAAAAAAATTAATGATTCAATCCATTAACTAGTACATGAAAGCAAAAACATTCACTTTATACTGAAGACAGAGTTACAGAGAAAAATCAGACAACTTCAATTCTTCTTCATACCACCTAGCCTTAGGAAATGGGCCTCCTCGTAGTTTAATACGCATTTTCCATGTTTTTATTCCAGTTACACTAACTAAATTTTCCACTCATCAAATGGAATCAAACATGAAAATGTTGTCAGACGACATTGCAAAGTTGCAAAATGTTATCAAGCAACATTTTAGCAACTTTTACATTTTTGCCTAAAACTTAGTCTAATGACCTCCAATCATTATGAAATGATGTAAAAACATCATTAAGGCATTCTTAGGCACAAATATAAGCCATTTTAAGCATTCTAGGCTTCTTGACCCCAAATTCCCATTTTAGGCTAAATTACACTAAACGCACTCAAAAAATTAAACATCTAGTTGGATTGATCCTAGTCTAATCCAACTAGATACAAACATGCAATACCTTCTAAGGTAAAAAAAAAAAATTTGACTTGGCTAGGGTCAGTACAAGACACAAAAAAAACATAGGGATGGGATTTAGCCTAGGTACTCCTTCACCAGTAAGTGTTAAGTCTCCTGAGGAGAATTTGGATTCAAAGGTTGGGGAAAACTTGGTGATAAGAAGAATCCTGATCAAAGAGGAACCAAAGAAAAGTAGGTCTCTATTCAAAGTAAAATGCAAGATTTTGGGCAAGGTTTGTATTTTTATTATAGACTCAGGTTCTACTGATAATATTATTTCAGATGAAGCAATCAATAAGTTAAGATTGACTAGAATACCTCATATGAGTACTAACAGAATTACATGGCTAAATAAGGGGCAATATGTTGGTAAATGAAAAAAAATGGGTGGATTTTACAATAGGTGGTTATAAGGAAAATATTTGTGTATTTTTTTACCGATGGATTCATGTCATATGCTATTGGGAAGACCATGGGAATTTGATAGAAAAACCATACATGATGGACATAATAATTCATATTATTTTCAATAGGATGGTGTTACTTATAATATCCAATCTTTTGTAGATGGAGAAGTAGGTAAGGATAAGGGTCCTATTGTGATAATGGTTAGTGGAAAAGAGTTCTTGAAAACTTTGAAGGAGGAGGATGGATATGGTTTTTCTATTTTTGTGAAGCCTAAAGAAGAAACAAGGTCTAATAAAGTAGATATAATTGCAGAAGTGTAGAACCTTTTGGATCAATTTAGAAACATCATAAATGATGGGATCCCTACTACTTTACCACCAAAAAGGATAGTTATCCTTGAGGTTTACTTCATTCCAGGAGATCCTTTTCCAAATAAGGCTCCTTACAAAGTGACACCCAAACAACATGAGGAGATAGCCAGACAAGTACTGGAACTTCTTGACAGTGAATTAATTGGGAAAAAACATAAGCCCATGTGTAGTCCCAACAGTGCTAGCACCCAGAAAATGTTGAACATTAAGGTTATGTAAAGATTCCAGAGCCATAAATAGGATTAAAATCAGATATAGATTTCCTATTCTTAGGATAAAATATCTTACAGATAGTTTAGGGGGTGCACAATACTTCATCAATTTAGACCTTAAAAGTGGCTACCACAAAATAAGAATAAAGGATGGAGATAAGTGGAAGAAAACATTCAAAACTACTCAAGGTATCTATGAATGGGTTGTCATTTCATTTAGACTCACCAATGCTCCTAGTACATTTATGAGGTTCGTGATTAAAGTCCTTGAGGAGTTTACAGGTAAAATTGTAGTTTTTTATCTAGATGATATCATAATTTTTAGTAAGACAAAAGAAGATTATCTTAGGTGTGTATAAATTGTATTAAAGAAGTGGAAGGATGAACAACTATCCATAAATTTAAAGAAATGTGAACTTTTGAAGCAGGAGCTTGTGTACCTTGGCTTTGTGATATCTAAAGGTGATTTTAAGATGGATACATCAAAGGTCGCAGCTATAATCAATTGGACTACTCCCAAGATAGCTAGTGAGGTGAAAAGATTCCATGGATTAGCTCAATTTTATAGGAAGTTCATAAGGAACTTTAGTGCAATTTGTGCTCCGACGCTTGATACAATTAAAGGAGGTATAACAACTAAGTTTAAATGGACAAAAGAAGTAGATAGGGGTTTTGAACTATTAAAGAAGGAGGTGGCCACACAACCTATGTTAGTTATACCATGTTTTGAAAAACTCTTTACTTTGGAGTTTGATACAAATAATATTGTAGTGGGTGTAGTCTTGAGTCAAGATAATAGATGAGTGACATTCTGTACTGAAAATATCAATGAAGCTAAACACATATATCTATCCTTTCACTAATAAATTTATCCCCTTGTATAAGCACTTAGGAAATGAAGGCATTACCTTCTACTAAAGGATTTTTTAGTCTATAGAGATAAGCAAGCCTTGAGCTTCATTAAATCCCAGGATAAATTGAGTCATAGACACATTGAATGGATGAAATATTTGTAGTCCTACACTTTCATTATAAAGCATAAAAAGGGTCGATTAAACAAAGTGGTTGATGCTTTGAGTGGAAGACTACTCACAGTTCAAGAAGTGAAAATAAAGAGCACATAAGTAGAAAGTTTCAAGGGCCTCTACAAATAGGATGAATATTTTGGGGATGCCTATAAGGTATATAAGGAGTTCAATAACCACTTTCATAGTGAACATGAAGATTTTAATTTGCAGAATGACCTTTTGTTTAAGGGTGGATAGTTATGTGTACCAAGGGGGTCAATGAGAGATAATTTCATACATGAGAAGAAAAATGGTAGTTTGAGTGGACACTTTGGGTTGAACAAGACTCTATAGTTAATTAAAACATTTCATTATTATCCTAAGATGGATAAGGACATAAGGAGGGATGTGGAAAAATGTACCATTTTCCAAAGAGCCAAGGGAACATCCTCCAATGCTAGTTTATATCAACCATTTCCAATTCCAAATATACCTTGGGAATGTGTAAGTATGAATTTCATAGTTGGTTTTCCTAAAACTAAGACTGGTTTTGACAATATATATGTTATTGTAGATAAGTTTAGTAAGATGATTCATTTTATTTCTTACAACGTGACTCATTATGATAGTCACGTAGCTCACCTATTACTCAGGTAAGTGATTAGAATTCGAGGGCCACCAATTAGTATAGTATCAGACAGAGACACAATTCATGGGATAATTCTAGACAATCATGTGGAAAAGGTTAGGAACCAATCTATCTTTTTGGTATGTATACCATCCAAATAATGATGGGTAGAGTGAGGTTGTAAATAGAACACTTTGAACCGTCTTAAGATGTTTGATTAAGGATTATGGACAATCTTGGGATTGAGTGATTCATCGAGAAAAATTTTCTTACAATGGCATTGTGCATAGAATGGCAAGGAAGATTCCATTTAAAATTATCTATGGAATGCATACTAGGGGTGTGTATGATCTTAGAGATCTTATAGATATGGAAGGGAGAAGCGGACATGATGAGCACTTTCCACAATCCATGAAGGAAGAGAATTAATAGGTGAGCAAAACTCTGATTGAGAACACTTTGAAGATCAAAGAGAAAGTTGATGTCAAGAGAAAAGATATACAATTTGAAATAGGGGATTGTGTCATGGTTCATTTGAATAAAGAGAGGCATTAGAAAGGAGTGACATGAAAGTTACAAATGAGGAGATATGGTCCTTATCATGTAATGGATAAGTATGGGAATAATTTCTATAAGGTAGATTTACCCAAGGATATAACACTATCTCATGTTTTCAACATAGCAGACTTGTTATATAGTTTAAAGGTCCTGGTCCTAAGGGAGGTGATAAGGTTCTTGATGTTGGAGATATGTTTCATGATCTGACATTACCTTCCCCACCTAATCTTATAGAAGAGAAAGTGTTGGATATAAGGATTGCATAGAAGACCATAAAGAAGAATTATATTTGGTATGTGATTAAGTGGAAACATATGACAGAAGAATATGATACTTGGGTACTTGAAGGTGACTTTAAGAAGCTCAGAATTTATCTTTGACTACTGTCACCTAATGTGACTTGAGCTCTTTTCATTTGGGGGAGAATGGTGCAAGATCCCCTAGAGGTTAGGTGATATATATGTACGTGCATGTTTATGTATGTATGTACAAGTATATATATACATATATATACACACAATATATATTCATATATATATACACATATATATACATATATATATATATATATGTATGTATATATATGTATATATGTATATATATATGTATATGTATATATACATATATATATATACACATATATATATACACATATATGTATATATATACATATATATATATACATATATATGTATATATATATGTGTGTGTGTATATACATACACACAAACACACACACACACAGGTATATACATAGTCAGAAAATGGAAGCAATTCCATTGTAAACTGATTTAGCCCTCAAAGTAAGTGGTTTGGGGTCATGTGAAGCACCTTGAATGGTTCTTGGACTTGGATCTATCTTTTCCCAATGTTATGCCCCTTTTTCACTTCTCTCAGGCCTATTTTTGGCACCCTGATCTGCAAATTTGAAGTTCTTGACTTCATGGTCAAGGTCAACCTTGACCCTGACATAGGTTAAGGTCAACCTCAACCTTGACCTTGACCTAGGTTAGAATCAAAATTTTTCTTTCCCAAGGTCTAGATTTCAAGTTTCTAGGGTTTTCAGATATCGGAGTTCGGAAAGAGTTCATTTCCCACTTTCGGGTCGGCTATTTTGGGTTCCAAAATGATGACTCTTAAATTATATTTAATATAGGTCCTCTTCTAGGGGTATAGGTCTAATGTGAATTTAATTCTCCTATGTAGGCCTCTCTAGAAGATTGTTCCCTATATTCATATATAAGGAAGCCTTCTCCTCTTATTTTCTCTAACAATCCAAGAGACAATAAACTTTTTTATCCATCCAAACTCTATGGATGATAAATTGAAGAAATCATCTACTATCAAGAATCCAAGCATTCAAAGACATACACATACTCAATTCATCAAGGAGATCCATTGGTATCCATTGAAGGATTTAAGCTCTATGGAGCCCTCTTGTTGAATATTTCTCCATCCACATCCATGCAAGCCTCTTCCTATTCCAAGATCCTTTCGGCCCCATTTGTTTCTAGGTATTGACTAGGAATTGGCATACCGGCATGCTGGTATTGTCAAATTCAGTGTTTGGTTCCAAAATGAAAAATAGGAATAGGGTTATGCGAATTCTAATTTTGGGCCTTTTTGAGCATTCCACAATTCCCCCTTAGGACCTGGAATTGGAATTGGTATTGAGAGTATTATTTTGTGAAGGAAAATTCATTCCCATTTTTGTGTTAATATTATATTGCTATCAGGATGTATATATATACACATGTGTATATATACATGTATGTATATATACATATGAGTGTATATACACACATGTACATATATAGTATGGATACATGTATGTATATACACACATGTATATATATACACACATGTGTATATACAAATGTGTGTATATGTGTGTGTGTATATATATATATATACATGTGTGTATATATACACACATGTGTGTGAATATACATGTGTATGTATATACATGTGTGTGTATATACCCTTGTGTGTTTGAATGCCACAAATGATACCAAAAATTGATGTCACAGTATGTAAAGGCCATGGTGAAATGAAGCAATTACCAGCCAGAAGTGACAATCCGCATTCAATTAGAAATTATAAGTATACTTGTCTGTTATCATTTCATTTTTACCAAGCTTCTATTTCTCAGAGTGAAGAGTTTACATATTTTTTAGTGTATTTGAGAGAGATTGAGATTCCTATTAGAAAATGATTCTGAAGGTGATTGCCTGATTTACAATTCAGTAAAGGTTGCAGTTGACAGTGTTCCAGAGCTCAGAGCTACAAAATTCAAAATAGTTTACAATTGTGGTGAGGGTTTGATAGTATTTATTTCAATATCGGTATCTTGTGTTGTGATTAGAAAAGAAAAAAATTATGAGTCAAGCCCATAGTATGGCATCTACCAGTGATAGAAGTGAAGATGTTGAATATGATTCAAAAGGGAAAAGAAACTACTCAAACGAGTTCCTCACTCTGCTTCTCGGTTCTAGTAAGAATTGAAAGGTTAGTGCAGATGTTTTGATTGACGATATGTCATTTACTAGAGATGCAAAAACACCAGGGTCATTAGGGTATTCACTTTTCAACTACCTTTTTAATAGTAGTGCTGGACCCATGCCTATCTCAAACCCTTTCACCTATGGTTTAGCCATATTATTAGTCCCTGATGTCTTTGTTGATGTAGATTTCATATTAGAACTGGCCAGTAGATATGACCCTTTGATAAAGACTATTAAGAGGGATGATGGGAAGCCTCTACTCACTCTGGACATAAATACTTTTATGAAAGCCTTTAATGTGTATTACCCAATGGCCACTGAGATAAATTTGATGAGCTTGGAGAATAGATATACCAGGGAGTCTGGTATTATTGCTAAGTTGATCAAGGATCATCATGTTCCTAAGAAAAAGAAGGCCTATGTAACCCCCATGGTAGGAAAAACCCCATACTTCTACAATGACCTAAATTTATACATTAAATACATCTCATATGCACTATGTACAGTGCATGGAAAAGATGTTGAAGCATAATGGATCACTTCAGACATCTTAATGATGGTGTTAGATATGTAGAATCTTCACTCCACTTCAAATTATGATTACATTTAGTATATTATTGATCAAACACACCATGGATTTACTGATTTATAAGCTAAGAAGGATCACCCAAGGTTCATACATCATTCAATTCTTATGCATATGATCCTTTATTACAACTTCCCAGTTTTGGATTGCCAATCTCTATAGCCATAGAGGTTTCACCATAATCAGCCCAACCCTATTCAATTATGGATCAGAGTGTGGAATTACATATCTAGAGAATAGGAGTTTTGTGCCTTTGAGAATTGGATAATTTATCCATTGCTTAAGTGTTTAGGAGTTGATAAGCCTAGATTTCCCATTGGGGTAATTCAATTGTTGAGGCCCTATCATTATTTGGAAAAATGATTAGGAGACCATAATTGGGGTGATTTCTACTATCAAAGGAATTTGACAATTATGAGGTTATATGGTTGCCCCTACCCTCCACATATTTTTCCATATCATGTACCACCAAGGATTTCTACAATGGAGTTCATTAGGCAACTCATTTTAACAGACAAGGAGAACCTTGCTTCACATAGAAAGGGTACTTTCACCCCTAGGCAATTCAGAGTGTACAATTTTATGGTTGGAAAAGGAGCCCTAGGAAAAGTGAATACTTGGTTGAATCACTACAGAATGAATTTGGCCCTACATAGACATATTGATACATAGGGGTTAATTATGAGTGAAAAGAAGTTGCTAACACCCACCATCCCTTACACAAAGGAACATAAAGAATGTATGGAAGAGGATTTGATCACAAACATCTTAGAGGATGAAAAGGTGCGTAAGAGAGAAACTAAATTCAATGAACTTAAGGAATTGGAGAGATAGGTGAGGAGAAAGGGAAGAAGTTTTGGAGGTTTCTACCCTAACATGTCTTATCTCAAAGGGCTGGATGCAATGATTGAGAACCACTCTCTTTTATGTAATCAGTTAGAAGATGCATTAGTGGTACTAGAAAAAGGTCACAAAGATCACTCAGAATCTAAATATGATGATGACAGTGACTAGGGTTACCATTCACCTACTTCCCATTAATAATATCAAGCAATTTCATATGCTCAGCCAGATGAGGGTGAAAATATCATTGACCTAACAGAGGTCCCAGAAAAAGAAGTGACAAATAAGCCCCCACTTAAAAAATAAAAGACAGAAGTAGGGGAGCCTTCTAAGAATAGGAGAACTGATAGGATTGGAGCCCTAATAACTAGGAGTAGGCCCTATGATCATCAACTGAGAAAGAAGATAAGGGTAGGGAAGAAATTGTAGAAAGATGCTGAGGAAGAGGATGAATTACCCCTTAGGTCTTGTACTAACGAGAGATTATTGCATCAGGAGGAATTCCTCAAAGATGACAGTTTCATAAAGACAAGGGAATTCAAGGATTTCATTATTTGGAATAAGAAGAAGTAATTTGGGAAGCATTTGCAACTGGCAAGAGGTGATCCAGTTACTGAAGAAGTCTTGCAAACATTATAGGAGTATGATCTTGAATCTGAGGAAATAACACCAGAGCAAGCTAGAGAACTGGTTAAGGGCAGTGTTATGTAACTTGTGGAAGGCTGGGACTTATCCTCAGCCTTTATTATAGATTAGATTAGAAGACAACATAACATCAAATTGTCATAAGAAACTCAGGTTGGAAACATGATAAGAGGGTTTGGCTATAACCCCAAATCTCAAGCACTTGCAATGTAGAGCTTAGCTCCTAAAGATCAAAAGCAATCTATTCTCAACATTCAGGAGAAGATGGAGGGAAAAAAAATCATATGGACACTTGATAACACAAGAACTTGGAGATAGCCTAAGTGATGATTCATTTTGGTCACATAAATGAGGCAAAGACAACTCAATTGTCAGATAAATTACGTAAGCTCACTAGTGATACTAGTGATATTGTCAGAGATAGAGAGTTGGATTTAATAAAGATAAAAGAATGGGATAAGCTCATAGATGAGCTTACTATATAGTTGATGGATATAACAGAGCCTAACTTTATTTAGCCTAAAGAGATTAAACACATAGAATTCCAAATAGAGGATGCAGGGGAGATACCTGTTGGAACAGAGCCAGAGATTACAAAGCCTAATAATGATGTTTTCGAGGCTCTGACTTAAATTTTTTAGAACATAATTTATATCATTAAGGACAAGATAGATATATTATATGGGGCTTACAATAGAATGCCTGGGTTACAAGTTGAGGTAGTAAGTTTTTTGACAATTTTTTTATCCTTATTATGCAACTTGGTCAGGTAGAACATCTCTTTTGTAAAGATTAGCATAAATATAACCATTGAGGTTAGATGTGATAGAAATAGTAGTCATGTTTGGTACAAAGATGGAGAATATTGAGGCCACTTTATCATTTTTCAAGGGTAAATCCAATCAAATTGAAGCTAAGTTGAAGATGTTTGGGATAAATTATAATAGGTTTATTCCCCCAATCAGAGTAGAGGATGATCAAATCAAACCATTAGGGTTATGGATATCAGAGTTTGAAAGTGTACTCCCCAACAAAGACATTTATGTATCAGATAAGGGAGAATTGGATATGGAAGGGTTCAATGCACTTTTGGATGAGGCAATTAAGGCAGAAATAGATTGCAATAAATTCATATCAGATATTAAAAGCATACTAGATGCTAGGTGGGAGAGGCAAAAGACTCAATTGGAAAGTATTTAGAATTTTGAGCGACCAAAGGATGAGGATGTGATTGCATGGGAAATTATGACAAAGCACAAGAAGAAGAAGCCAATTATAGTGGATTTACATATCATGGATGAAGAATACAGGACACCTGGCACCTAAGCAGCACACACAAAAGAGAAAGATGCCGACATATACAAGAAGACAGAGTTCAAATAAGATTTTATTCTCTAGTTTTGTCTTCCCACCGCTTGGGGTATTTTTGTATTTTGTCTTTTTCCTTTTTTTTAGGGTTAGGTCTCCAAATCATCCAAAGATTGTTGCATCCTTCTCTTAAGGATTCGAAGATGATTTGAGACCTATATATATGTATTTTGTAACCATTTTTAGATAGAGTTGGAAGATTTAATAGAATTACAAGGAAGACAAAAATTAATTTCTGAACCGTTGTACTATTTTTCTATCTGAATGTAATTGAATCTTTTGAGATATTAATATAATTATCTTGCAAACTCTTTTCTGCATCTGAATTGTCTCTTTGCATTTTTGTTATTGTTCTTGTAGGTTTACCTGTATGGAATTTAAGCATACTGATCACAAGGTGGTTATGCACTTACTTGTAAGTTCCTTCAAGGAAGGCTTAAAAGGTCTCAAGTAACCCAGGGAACATAGCATAAGTTTAAGGATTGGATGATAAAATTATAGGGAGAGGATAGTCTACAAGGTATTCTATCTTTATTGCAAGTGTTATATTGATCACCTCACTGTGGATTTTTACAAGATATTGAATGATAGCCCAAGGAATAGGCACTGGTTCTTATTTTCTAATTAATTGATTCATAATCCAATACTTTCAATTTAATTAATCATGCCCAATAAAGAATAGATAATTTAATTCAAGTCATTGTATTCATTGGATACAGTTCAATTTGTCAATTCTTTGAAGAGAAGATCATTAGGTTACCACTCCTAATATCAAACTAAAGAAGGATGAATATCCTTAAAACACTACTATTTGATGTTATTATCTCAATATTTTTCTTGGTTAAACTCTGTGTTAAGTTACTTTTAGTTTTATGCAGAGTGATTTATAAGATAATACAATAAACAAACAACAAGCCAGTATCCAAATTTACTAATACTGTAAGACAGTCATCTTATATAGGTAATACCTGCCTGGGTGTTGTGGAATCCAAAAAGAAGGAGGTGATAATAAGGATCCCCAGATATTATGATAAACCCTCATGAATTAGAGTTTTATTTTTCTCGAGTATTTATTTTCAAACATTGGGAGTCATAGAGTTAATCAAGTATTCAAGCATCCTTTTAAGGTTCAGCAAGAAAAAACCCAAACAAATTAGCGACTCTACTAGGGATTGATATAATCGGTTATATTTGAAGTTGTCTTAGAATCTCTGGTGCATCAATTCAAATCTTCCAAACCAGCTTAGTAAGATCTTAGTAAAAGCATTCAGAATCTCTGAGGTTTTAGAAGATACTATATTTACA
Source organism: Thuja plicata (assembly GCA_018584345.1). Classification (NCBI taxonomy): domain Eukaryota; kingdom Viridiplantae; phylum Streptophyta; class Pinopsida; order Cupressales; family Cupressaceae; genus Thuja; species Thuja plicata. The sequence continues at coordinate 2,139,642 of MU228019.1, forward strand.
GTTAATAGTTGCCTAAAGTCATTCTAATAGTATTCATTACTCCCAAGTTTTGGTGGAAACTCTAAAGTAAAATCTCTATTATCAGTAACAAGTTAGGTAAATATATTTTAGAATGAATACTAGGTCTAAAATGAGAAATAATGCAGAAATTTCATTGGATGGTGGAATTCCATCATCCTCAATAATGGAGATGTCTTGGAGGAAGAAAAGAAACCAAGTCAATATTGATGAAACTCCTCCAAGGCGAAAAGACAGTAATACTAGAAGGGAGGAAGATAGAAATTAGTCTAATCATGATGGTAATACTTTAGAATATGAAGAAGCTATAGAGAAGGGATTAGGAACACTTGTAACCACATCCACTTCTAATGAAAGAGAAGGAACAACTACAATCAATTTAGATTCTAAGGAAGTTCCTTCTAATAAAATTGTTGAGGAAGAAAGACTCATCATGAAACATCTCTCCCTTATTCAGCAAATGAAAAGGGAAAGGGAACTGAGAAATAAAAAGCATGAGCATAAGGATGTTGAAAAAGTTAGAAGAAGATCCTCAAGACATCAAACAACAAGAAATACAGAGAGGTTTCAAAAGAGCCATGAAATACCCACTACTCATAATGCTTCTAGTTCAAAAAATGTTAGGGATAGAGGTAAATAAAGAGTCACTGAAAACAAAGTTGAAAAGCCAAAGGTTCAGAGGCCCATACTAGAACAAATGTCCAAGTTGGATATTTACCTTGAAAGACTAAGAATAGAATAAGAAACCATGGAAAAAATTCTAGAAAAAGGTGAGTGGTGCAGAGCACCCTAGGGTTTATCTCAAAACCCTAGCCCCAACATTTTGAAACAGTTTTGATACAAGATTTTCAACGAGAAATTCATATTTTTCCTAGTCACTCAGTCGCAGAGCCAGCAGCGAGCAGAAAGGTAATGCATCGCACACTCACGAGCTAGTTAAAAGTTAAGTCTTATAATGAGCGAGTGCGCGATGAGGAACTAGTCGCTCAGTCGCAGATGGCTAGTAGGAAAGACAGTGCGTGACAAGGCGACGAGGAGCTCATCGCCCAATCGCAAGTCAATTCACAGTCAGAGAAAACACGGTGCAACAACACGATGGGTGATCATCGCTCGGTCACAGAAGAAAAGGCAGCTTGTCTCCAGACAGTGCGATAGCGCGACACGAGCTCATCGCTTGGTCGCAAAGCGAGAGGCAGCTCGAGTAGAAACATAGCAAGTGCACGACTGATCATATCGCTCAGTCGCCGAGATAGGGCCAGCTCGTCAGAAAGAGTTGCAAGTGTGCGACTGATTGTGTCGCAGAGTCGCCAATGAATTTCTAGTTTGTCCAGAAGAGCAGCGAGTGTGCGACAAACGTGCATCGCCGACTCGCAGAGCAAGGAGCAGTCAATGAAGATGCAGTGCGAGTGTGCGACTTGAGCTCATCGCTCAGTCGCAGCACAAAACGTAGCTCATGAAAAAGCAAAGCAGGTGCGCGACTTGAGCTTGTCGCTCAGTCGCCAGGTAAAAGCCAAGTCAGGAAAAGACATTGCAGGAGCACGAGGATCAGGTCATCGTTCAGTCGCAGAGTAAAATATAAAAGGTAATTTTCATTCGCGACTACGCGATGGAAAAACAGATCAGTCAAATGGTCAATTATGTTGATGTGTCGATAGGAGAGAAAATTTAAAAGTCATAACACCCAAACAGAAAAGAGAATGACACAAGGGAAAAGAGGTGACCAGAGTGTCGACCATGCAGAACAACTGATGATAGTTTGTAGAGGGCATGAAGAACAGAGAACAGCTGGAAGGCTGGGATTGACAGGTAACCACCAGGGTTACAGAATCGAGGAGAAGCCAGAGATAAGTAGAGAAGACGAATCTGAGAAAAGGTTCAGACAGTTCAGATAGTTCAGACAGTTCAGACAGTTCAGAAGTGGAGTTCAGTTAGTTAGTTGCAGAAGAACAGACTAGCAGAGGACTGTAATATTCTGTAAATCAATAAAGAGAAGTTTGTCTGTACTTTACGTGTTCTTTGTTTTGAGTAGACTTCTGTAAAGGGTTGTTTTGTTTCCATTAGATAATATGGGTGCTTCTTGACTCTGATAATCTGTTCCATGGATTGTGACAGTCAAGAAGCATCCTCCATGTATATTATGCTTGTTTCTATGTTTTTGTTGGATGAGAAGCTAGTCGAGTTTGCAGACAAGTCCTAGGCGAGCCTATGGTCCGGTTAGAGACTTGTAGGAAAGATAGATGAGTAAGAAGGTGCATGAATAGAGTGATTCAGTCATGAAGAGTGAGAGATAGTAAGGAGTAAAACATTCGGTGGGTAGGGAACCTAGGAGAGAGGGAAGATAAGTCCTTCTGGTTAGGGTCTGAGAGTAGCCCTAAAGAGGCTCAAGTGTGAGTCTAGAGAGAGTCCTGAATTGAAT
>MU228019.1:2146327-2159599 GCA_018584345.1 Thuja plicata
CCTGCAAAATTTTGGAAAAATATGGGCAGAATGCCTATAAAATTGATTTACCTAACCATTTGGATATATCACCTGTTTTTAATGTGCAGGATTTGATTCCATACAAAGGACCAGTGATACCTGAGAAAATTAAACAGAGGGAGATAGGAAAAGATGTCCAAGACATCCAGATGAAGCCTAAGTCCAAGTTGTAGGCAAAGAAAATTCTGGATTCCAGGATTCAGAAGACAACCAGGCGTAGGGTATACAGAGAACACCTAGTAAAGTGGTCAGGGTTACCAGAGGCAGAAGCTACCTGGTTGGACGAAGCAGAATGTAGAAGACATGGAATTGGTTCGGCATTGCTGCCGACCAGTTCAAGCTAAAATTTTTTCCTTCTCAGAGAGGGGGGGAGTATGGTGCAGAGCACCCTAGGGTTTAGCTCAAAATCCTAGCCCCAACATTTTGAAACAGTTTTGATACAAGCTTTTCAACGAGCAAGTCATATTTTGCCTAGTCGCTCAGTCGCGGAGCCAGTAGCGAGCAGAAAGGTAATGCATCGCACACTTGCGAGCTAGTTAAAAGTTAAGTCTTATAGTGAGCGAGTGTGCGACGAGGAACTAGTCGCTCAGTCGCAGACGGCTAGTAGTAAAGACAGTGCACGACAAGGCGACAAGGAGCTCATCGCCCAATCGTGAGTCAATTCACAGTCAGAGCAAACACGGTGCGACAACGCGACGGGTGATCATCGCTCAGTCGTAGAAGAAAAGGTAGCTCGTCTCCAGACAGTGCGATAGCGCGACATGAGCTCATCGCTCGGTCACAAAGCGAGAGGCAGCTCGAGTAGAAACATAGTGAGTGCGCGAATGATTGTATTGCTCAGTCGCCGAGATAGGGCCAGCTTGTCAAAAAGAGTTGCGAGTGTGTGACTGATTATGTCGCAGAGTCGCCAATGAATTTCCAGTCCATCCAGAAGAGCAGCGAGTGCACGACTAACGTGCATCACCGACTCGCAGAGCAAGGAGCAGTCAATGAAGATGCAGTGCGAGTGTGCAACTTGAGCTCATCGCTCAGTCGCAGCACAAAATGTAGCTCGTGAAAAAGCAAAGCGGGTGCGTGACTTGAGCTCGTCGCTTAGTCGCGAGGTAAAAGCCAAGTCAGGAAAAGACATTGCGGGAGCACGACGATCAGGTCATCGCTCAGTTGTAGAGTAAAATATAAAAGGTAATTTTCATTCGCGACTACGCGATGGAAAAACAGATCAGTCAAATGGTCAATTATGTTGACGTGTCAATAGGAGAGAACATTGAAAAGTCATAATAGCCAAACAGAAAAGAGAATGACACGAGGGAAAATAGGTGACTAGAGTGTCGACCATGCAGAACAACTGATGACAGTTTGCAGAGGGCATGAAGAACAGAGAACAGCTGGAAGGCTGGGATCGATAGGTAACCACCAGGGTTACAGAATTGAGGAGAAGCCAGAGATAAGTAGAGAAGACAAATCTGAGAAAAGGTTCAGACAGTTCAGACAGTTCAGAAGTGGAGTTCAGTTAGTTAGTTGCAGAAGAACAGACTAGCAGAGGACTGTAATATTCTGTAAATCAATAAAGAGAAGTTTGTCTGTACTTTACGTGTTCTTTGTTTTGAGTAGACTTCTGTAAAGGGTTGTTTTATTTCCATTAGATAATATGGGTGCTTCTTGACTCTGATAATCTGTTCCATGGATTGTGACAGTCAATAAGCATCCTCCATGTATATTATGCTTGTTTCTATGTTTTTGTTGGATGAGAAGCTAGTCGAGTTTGCAGACAAGTCCTAGGCGAGCCTATGGTCCAGTTAGAGACTTGTAGGAAAGATAGATGAGTAAGAAGGTGCATGACTAGAGTGATTCAGTCATGAAGAGTGAGAGACAGTAAGGAGTAAAACATTTGGTGGGTAGGGAACCTAGGAGAGAGGGAAGATAAGTCCTTCTGGTTAGGGTCTGAGAGTAGCCCTAAAGAGACTCAAGTGTGAGTCTAGAGAGAGTCCTGAATTGAATAGGATTCTAGGTTAGATTCCTAGAAGAGAGTAGGAATTTCAGAGAGTTAGGTGACCTCCCCATCAATGAGGTAGAAGCTTCAACAATAGAGATGAAAAAGAAAATTAATTTTTTGCAATCTTCCAAATATTCTTATGCTGGAACTGAGAATACAACATCTTCTAAAACAAAAGCCACTGAATTTAAAGAGAATGATAATTTTTAAAGGAAACCATTGCATACTGAAAGGTATAAGCAGTGTAACTTCATTGGTATTCATGGATACCCAAATGCATTTCCAAAAGATGTGGGTGATATAGGAGAAAAGTTCCCAAAATTCACAGGTAATAATGTTATTTCTTGTGAGACTCACTTAAGGAAATTCATTTATTTTGTGGATGATCTAAATATCACTCATGAAGATGTGTTAATGAAGCTTTTTTTTTTAGTCTCTAGTAGAGGATGCTAGAGAATGGTTTAGAAGTCTTTCTAATGGTTATGCTACTTCCATGGATAAGTTAATTGAATTGTTAAAAGATCAATATGGTGATAAGACAAACAAGGGATTCTTGCTGAATGAATTCAATAACATCAAAAATAACTACAATAAAGAGGTCACTGAGTTCAATACCAGATTCCAGAGGGATATGCATAAATTATTTCAGAAAATAAGGCTGGATGAAGAGGTATGCTTAGCAACCTATTCGAATTATTTTGATTCTAAAATATGCAATGATGATTTCTGGTGTGAAGCTTGTGAAGCCCCACACAACCCTAATTTTTGCATTGTTTCCTTAGATTTGAAAGCCAATGAAGAACAAGGAAATGATGAAGGTGAACAATGTGATCACAATATGACAAATGCTCATTCATGTCATGATGTAGATTCAGATAGTGAAATTGAAAATCATGATTCATATGGTTCACAAAGAAATGTAGAGAATAATCATCAAAATTTTTTATCAGACAGTGAAGCAGAAGAAACTAAAGACCATATTGGATGTTATGCACAAAACAATCATGAAATTCCTTTAGTCAGAAAATCTTTAGATGAAGAGAAATCAAGGATTACTGCAGATAGATAGTGAACAAGGCTATAAGAAATTACCACTTAAGAAATAGAGTAGTGGGTGGTACTGGTAGTCAACCATCTGGTGTTTTTACAAAACAAAATAAAACAGACACCAGATATGTACAGAAGAAGGAAGGACCTAGGGAAAATGCATATAAGCCTAAGGTTAAGATTGTAACAAAAGCCTTAGAACCAAATGTTGTACAAGAAGGAAAAGCACAAGAGCAAGAAACAAGTACTTCTTCTCTTAAGGTAGAAAATAAAAAGTCTAAAGAACCAAATCTGAATATACAGATTGAGGAAAATAACATTATTGCTGAAAAAATTAAAATCCCTAGATGTAAAATATACTCTAGTAGACATGGGTCACTGTTTATCTCAAATGACTGTGAAAGTGCCATTTTTAGAAATGATGAGAATCAAGGAACACAAAGAAAAGGTTTTGTCATTATTAAACAGTGTGCCTACAATGAAGGTTCAAAATCCAAAAAATGTTGAGAAGAAATAAATTAACAAAGGGAAGGAAGTTGAAGTCTTAACCTATGAGATTCCTCAAATTTTGCTAAACACAACTTCTTCTCCTAAGGTTTTTGACCCATTTTGTCTTACACTAGTAATTAATGGAAGGATGCTAAAAAATTGTATGATTAATTCAAGAGCATCAAACACCGTTATGCCAGTAGAAATTATGAGGTCTATGGGATTACAAGTGGACACTCCTCATGGGAGATGTCAAGAAATATGTCCTGATGTGGTGTTAACTATGAATGTTCTTGTTGTTGACATACCACCACACTATGGCATGTTACTGTCAAGAAAGTGGAGTGCTTCAATGGGAGGTAGTATACAAAGTTATTTATCATATGCTACTTTTAACATTGGTGGAAATAATTTTAAAGTGTCAAGAGAGGGTAGGACTCCTCACATGATAGAATGGTATGAAGACACTAGCATTAATTATTGTGTTGATGTGGACATGGAGAATTATAGAGTATAGAGGAGTGACCATTGTCATCATAATGAAAATATTAATCCTCTAGCTAAAGAGTTGACTTTACAAGGTGATGGATTGTGGAAAATGTATTTTGATGGAGCTTGCTCAAAAGAAGGATGAGGAGCTGGTGTATTACTGGTATCTCCATCAGGTACAACTTTTAAATATTCCTTTTTATTAGCCTTCCAGTGTGCAAATAATACTGCAGATTATGAGGCTTTATCTGTAGGGCTAGAAATTGCCATCAAACATGGAATCAAATGTTTAAAGGTTTATGGTGATTCTGAATTAGTGGTAGCCCAAATCAAATCTAAATATGCAGTAAAAAATGACAGATTAAAAATGTATAAATATGCTATTTGGGATTAGATAGAAATGTTTGATGCTTTTGGTATAAGCTGGATAAAAAGGTCTAAGAATATAATGGTAGATTTCTTAGCAAATGTTTCTCTAAAAACTAATGAACAGACCTTACATGGAGTATCAATACTTGAAATTAAGACAAGACCAGTTGTTCCAGATAATATATACAACTGGCAAGTTTTTCAGGATGACTAAGATATTTTGAGATTTATTCAATGTTTGGACCATTATGAAAACTAGAGTATAGATTGCAAAACCTTACTGGAGAATAATAATGGGAAAGACTATGTTTCAGGAAATGAGGTTGTTGAATTGAGTTCCAATTAGATTCCCAGGGGACTGGTTCAACTTGAAGCATTGTTCAGAAGTCAAAATGGTCACTCTGCCAAGATAAGAATTGCTAAGGTGGAGGACTTAGAAGAAATTAATTTAGGATCAGAAACTAGTCCTCAAGTTGTTTACATTGGGAAAGGTTTAGATTCTCATATAAGAACAAATTTGATTAAATTATTGAGAAAATATAAGCATGTTTTTGCATGGTCAAATGAAGACCTAAAGGCTTATAGGGAAGACCTTTTCCAACATGAGATTCCACTAAAATTAGAAGTGAAACCATTTACACAAAAATAGGGACCTATTAACCCTTTGCTGCCTCCTAAGATGCAGCAAGAATTGATGAAGTTGAAAGATGTTGGGATTATCTAGCCTATTAGACACTGAATATGGGTCTCAAATTTAGTTTCAGTCAGAAAAAAAAATGGTGACATCAGGGTATGTGTGGATTTCAGAAATCTAAATATTGCCTCAATAAAAGATAATTATTCCTTACATAATATGGAGGCAATGTTACATAAAGTAACTAGTTGTGAGCTGCTATCAATGATGGATGGTTTCTCAGGCTACAACCAAGTTTTAGTAAATGAATCAAAACAATACAAGACTACATTTACTACTCCTTGAGGGACTTATGTTAATATCAGAATGCCATTTGGATTGATAAATGCAGGATAAACTTTTCAAAGGGCCATGTATGTTGCTTTTAAATAATTTATTTATTTATTCATGGTTTTTTATCAAGATGATCTAATTGCATACTCTAAGAAGGCTGAGGATCATTGTGAGCACCTAGGAAAAACTTTTAGTAAAGCTTTGGAGTATGGTGTGTCATTGAATCCTAAGAAATGTCACTTTACAGTACAAGAGGGAAAGTTGTTGGGACACATAGTGTCTAAAGATGAAGTAAGAATAGACCCAGAAAGAATAGAAGCAATCCAGAAGGTTAGTTCTCCAAAGAACATAAAGGGTCTTCAATATTTCCTAGGAAAGATAAATTTTGTCTGAAGATTTATAGCAAACTTTACATAAATTGTTAGACCTATCATAAAGTTGCTAAAAAAAAGATGCAAAATTTAATTGGAATGAAGAAGCTCAAATAGCATTTGAGAAAATAAAAAAGGTAGTGCAAAAGGCTCCTATTCTAAAATCACCTAATTATAGTAAGCCCTTTTCTCTATTTTCATTTGCATCTTATCATACAATTGTTGTTGTTTTGCTACAAAAAGATGAAGAAGGATTTGAGCATCCAATAGTTGTTTATAGTAAATCTCTACAATCAGTAGAGTTAAATTATGAGATGATGGAGAAGCAGGCCTATGCTTTAGAAAAAGGTGTAAAATCTTTTAGACCATATTTGGAATGTGCCAAGGTACAAGCATATGTCCCACATTCAGCAGTAAAGGATATTCTTACTCAGTCAGAAGTCACTGGTAAGAGGTGTAAGTGGATTAATAGAATACGAGAATTCAATCTTGAAATCCACATTACAAAGTTGGTAAGAGGTCAAGGCTTGGCCAAACTCATGACAGATGATAACTTGGATATGATACAAGTAAATTATGTAGAAGTACATGATTAGACAATTACAAGCATATAAAGACAATCATTTTATGCTGATATTGTGCACTTTTTAAATAATAACAAGTGTCTTGATGTTATGACTGACAATCAAAAGAGAAACCTCAGATTGCAGGCTCAAAAATACACCTTAATCAAAGGATACCTCTACTAGAAGGATAAAAATGGTGTATTATTGCTATATTTAGATCAGAGCCAGTCTGAGAAAGTTTTAAGTGAAATGCATGCAAGGGAATGTGGAGGTCATTTTTCTAGCAAGACTACTGCCCACAATATTCTAAGGGCTGGTTACTACTGGCCTTGTTTATTCAAGGATACATATATATGTGTGTGTGTGTGTGTGTGTGTGTGTGTGTGTCAAAAAATGTGAGCCTTATCAGATGTTCTCAAATAAGCTCAAATTTTTAGCAGCTCTATTGTTGAATCTAGTAAGTGTTGAAGCCACTTTCTCTATGCGGGGAATTGATTTTATTGGTGAATTTGCAGAAAAATATAGTGGAGGACATAGTTAGATACTAGTAGCCATTGATTATTTCACTAAATGGATTAAGACCATTCCTACAAAAAAGGAAACCAGTAAAGTAGTCACTAAATTTTTAATGGACAATATTTTGACTAGATTTGGTGTACCTTCAAAATTAATAATTGATAATACCATGTTCTTCAGATCAGATGAGATGAAAGTGTTTTGTGAGAAATATGGAATTATAATGTCATATTCATCTCCATATCACCCATAGGCTAATGGACAAGCTGAGTCCAGTAATAAAAGCATTTTGAAGATAATGAAGAAAACTCTTGAAAAGAATAAAAAAGCATGGAACACCAAACTGAGGTTAGCACTTTGGGCTGATAGAATAAAAATTAAGAAGGCCACTGGTAAGTCACCATTTGAATTAGTATATGTCTTACAATCAAATATTCCTATAAACAATATGTTACCTGTATATCAGATCATAAAAGAAGAGCAATTAGATGTTTCTGACAATATACAGAATAGAATGATTCAGTTGGAAGAATTGGATGAAGTGAGAAGAGATAGCTAGAAGGAAAACATCAAACTACAGTAGAAGATGAAATATATATTTGACAAAAGGGCTACTGATAGAAAATTCCAACCAGGTGACCTAGTTCTTCAATGGAATGTAAGATCAGAAGATAAAGGTAAGCATAAAAAGTTTGAATATTTATGGCTTGGTACTTTTGTTATTTCTTAGAGTTTTGGAAAGGATTCCTATATTATGAAGAACATGAATGATGAAGAGTATGAGTTTCCAGTACATGGGCAATTTTTGACGCCTTTCTTCAGTTGAAAAAAATGAAAGTTAATGCACAAAAAGTCTATATCATATTGTATATAGGTTTGTTTTCCCTTTTGTTGTGTGTTTCTCTTTAAGCAATAGGTTAGTTAGTGTCACTTGAATTATTTGAAAAGGTTTGAAACCAAATATTCCAAGATTCTTTTCCATAAATTGTGTTTAGCCATCCTCAGATAGAGCCACTATTGGTTGTATTCCTTATTTTTGAAATTTACCCTGAAAAATTCTTGAAGTATCTGATATTCCTATGGCCAAAAGGTAAATATCTATGTTGGAAACCATTTACATATCTCTCCAATTTGTGTTTTTGTTCAAAACATAGTTCAAGATGTCAAAAACCCTAAGAAAGAGGTTAATTTTGTCCAGAAATGCAAAAAAATCCTAAATGCTCAGTCTAAGTTCTATTTCTGTGTTACCTTTTTCATATTTTAAGTAAGAACTTATTTACATGTGCTTATTACCTTGTCACTAAGTCTTCTTAGAAAAATAAAATATTCCATATGGTCTCGAGACTTAGCGAAAATCTTTGGTTGCGTTGTCTCTTAATGAAACAGAATATGCCAAAATGGATATGAGACTTAACGCAGACCGTTCATCTCAGAAAAGATCCAATGACAGTCACTTTATCTCTTGATAAAAGTGGGGTTAGATATTTCATTTGGTGAATTTGAGTTTACTTGGTCACATTGTCTCTTAATGTGAACCAGGGTTATATGTTAACTTCATAAGTTGAAACAAATAGTGTTGTCAGGAAGTCTCATGATTATAACTATGGTTCAGAAATTATTAAGCGACATAGAGAAACAATGGTCACCAAGTCTCTGGATAAACTAAGGGTTTTGATATGAGTTTAAGTAAAGGTGTTGTCATTTAGTCTCATGAGAGATGATTAGTTAAGTTGAATATTAAGAGACACAATGACAACCATCCAATGAAGAAAGATCTAATGGTGGTCGTGAGGTTGCTTAATAAAGTTGAAAAGTTAGATTTAATCAAGCAATTAAGAGACTAATGTGTTTAGTCATGGGGTCGCTTGATTAAACAAGAGTTAAGAAATTTATCCAGCAACATAGAGATATCATAGTTGTTGAGTGTCCAGATATAACCAAAGATAAAAGACAGTTAAGAAAAGTGCTTTGTCGTGAGGTCTCCATAAGATGAAAGCTTAAGTTAATATATCATGAGACATCGTGAAAACCATAGATCAAAGAATTAATCAGATGACAGTCACTAATTTTCTCAAAGAAACTGCAGTTAGTCAAAATATTAAGTGATAAGGATATTACTCAGTCATCGAGTTGCTAGAAATGAATCAGAGTTAAAAGTGGACTTTCCAGCGGTGCCATTATGAATAGTTGTTAACCAATAAGATTTTAAAGATTATGAAAGATGGAAAAGTAGCTATAGTATGAGTTAATGTAGCCAATCAGATTTGATTTTGATTATATTTTGAATTTTATAAGGTTTTTTATCCAAAATCACTCATCAGGAATTGATTATCTGACATTTTGAATGCCACGACTGATACCAAGAATTGATGTCGCAGTATGTGAAGCCCATGGTGAAGTGATGGAATTACCAGCCTGAAGTGACAATCCACATTCAATTAAAAATTATAAGTATACTTCTTCATTATCATTTCATTTTTACCAAGCTTCTATTTCTCAGAGCGAAGAGTTTACAAAGTTTTTAGTGTTTTCGAGAGAGATTGAGATTCCTGGTAGAAAATGATTTTGAAGGTGATTGCCTGATTTATAATTTTGTAAAGGTTGCAGTTGATAGTGTTCCAGAGCTCAGAGCTATAGAATTCAGGATAATTTACAATTGTGGTGAGGTTTTGATAGTATTTGTTTCAATATCAATATCTAGGGTTGTGATTAGAACAGAACAGAAGTATGAGTCAAGCCCAGAGTATGGAATCTACCAGTGGGAGATGAAAAGATGTTGAAGATGATTCAAACAGGAAAATAAACTACTCAAATGAGTTCCTCACTCTGCTTCCCAGTTTTAGTCAGAATTGAAAGGTTAGTGCAGATGTTTTGATTGATGATATGTCATTTGTTAGAGATTCAAAAACACCAGGGTCGCCAAGGTATTCACTTTTCAACTAATTTTTTAACAATAGTGATGGACCCAAGCCTATCTCAAACCCTTGGACCTGTGGTTTAGCCAGATTGATAGTCCTTGATGTCTTTGTTGACGTAGATTTCATATTAGAACTGGCGAGTAGATATGACCCTTTGATAAAAACTATTAAGAGGGATGATGGGAAGCTTCTATTCACCCTAGACATAAATAATTTTATGAAATCCTTCAATGTATATTACCCAATGGCCATTGAGATAAATTTGAAGAGCTTGGAGAACAGATATACCAGGGAGTTTGGTATTGTTGCTAAGTTGATCAGGGATCATCATGTTCCTAAGAAAAAGAAGGCCTATGTAACGTCCATGGCTGGAGAAACCCCATACTTCTACAAGGACCTAAATTTATACATTAAATACATCTAACATGCACTATGTAGAGTGCTTGGAAAAGATGCCAGAGCAGAAAGGATCACTTCATACATCTTGATGATGGTGTTAGATATGTAGAATATTCAAACCACTTCAAATTATGATTACATTCAGTATATTATTTATCAAATGCACCAGGTATTTATTGATATACAAGCTAAGAAGGATCACGCAAGGTTCATGCATTATTCAATTCTTATGCATATGATCCTTTATTACAACTTCCTAGTTTTGGATTGCCAATCTCTATAGCCACAAAGGTTTCACCATAATCAGCCCAACCCTATTCAATTTTGGATCAGAGTGTGGAATTACATATCTCGAGAATAGGAGTTTTGTACCTTTGAGAATTGGATAATTTATCCATTTCTTATGTGTTTAGGATTTGATAAGCCTAGATTGCCCAATAGGGTAATTGAGTTGTTGAGGCCCTATCAGTATTTGGACAAATTATCAAGAGACCATAATTGGGGTGATTTCTACTATGAAAGGAATTTCATAATTATGAGGGTTTATGGTTTCCCCTACCCTCCACATATTTTTGCATATCATGTACCACCAAGGATAGCTGCAATGGGGTTCATTAGGAAGCTTATTTTAATAGAAAAGGAGCACCTTGCTTCACATAGAAAAGGTACTTTCACCCCTAGGCAGTTCAGAGTTTATAATTTTATGGTTGGAAAAGGAGCCCTAGACAAAGTGAATACCTGGTTGAATCACTACAGAATGAATGTGGCCCTACATAGACATACTAATATACAGGGGTTCATTCTAAGCGCAAAGACGTTGCTTACACCCACCATCCCTTACACAAAGGAACATGAAGAATGTATGGAAGAGGATCTGATCAGAAACATCTTAGAGGATGAAGAGGTGCATAAGAGAGAAACTAAATTCAATGAACTTATGGACTTGGAGAGACAAGTGAGGAGAAAGGGAATAAGTTTTGGAGGTTTCTACCCTAACATGCCTTATCTTAAAAGGCTAGATGCAATGATTGAGAACCACTCTCTTTTATGTAATCAGTTAGATGACGCATTAGTGGTACCAGAGAAAGGTCACAAAGATCACTCAGAATATCACTATAATGATGATATTTACCAGGGTTACCCTTCACCTACTGCCCATCCAGAATATCGAGCAATTGCATATTCTTAGCTACATGAGGGTGAAAATATCATTGACCTAACAAAGGTCCCAGAAAAAGAAGTGACAAATGAGCCCCCACTTAAAAAAAAAAAGATAGAAGTAGGGGAGACTTCTAAGAATAGGAGAATTAATAGGATTGGATCCCTACTAACTGGGAGTAGGCCCTATGATCATCAACTAAGAAATCAGATAAGGGTAGGGAAGAAATTGTAGAAAGATGCTGAGGAAGAGGAGGAATTACCCCTTAGGTCTTGTATTGATGAGAGATTATTGCATCAGGAGGAATTCCTCAAAGATGAAAATTTCATAAAGACATGGGAATTGAAGGATTTCCTTATTTGGAATACGTAGCAGAAAATTGGGAAGCGGTTGCAACTGGCAGGTGGTGACCCAGTTCCTGAAGAAGCCTTGCAAACATTACAGGAGTATGATCCTAAATCTGAGGAAATAACACCAAAGAAAGCTAGATTATTGGTTAAGGCCAGTGGTATGTTACTTGTGGAAGGCTGGGAATTATCCTTAGCCTTTATTATAGATTAGATTAGAAGACAACCTAACAACAAATTGTCATCAGAAAATCAGGTTGGAAACATGATAAGAGGGTTTGGCTATAACCCTAAATCTCAAGCTCTTGCAATGTTGAGCTTAGCTCCCAAAGATAAAAATCCATCTACTCTCAACATTCAGGAGAAGATGGAGGGAAAAAAAATCATATGGACACTTGAGAACACAGGGGACTTAGAGATAGTCCAAGTGATGACTCATTTTTCTCACATAAATGAGGCAAAGACAGCTCAATTGTCAGATCAATTACAGAAGCTCACTAGTGATACTAGTGATATTGTCAGAGATATAGAGTTGGCTTTAATAAAGATCAAAGAATAGGCTAAGATCATAGATGAGCTTACTAGACAGTTGATGGATATAACAAAGCTTTCCCCTATTGAGCCTAAAGAGGTGAAACACATAGAAGTCCAAATAGAGCATGCAGGGGAGATACCTATTGGAACAGAGCCAGAGATTACAAAGCCTAATAATGATGTTTTGGAGGCTCTGACTTCAATTTTGCAACACAGAATTGAAATCATCAAGGACAAGATAGATATAGTATATGGGGCTTATAATAGATTGTCTGGGTGACAAGTTGAGGTAGCAAGTTTTTTGACAATTTTGGATCCTTATTATGTAACTTGGTCTAGTAGAACATCTATTTTTGAAAGATTAGCATCAGTAAAACCATTGAGATCAAATGTGCCAGAAATAGTAGTCATGGTTGGTACAGAGATAGAGCAGATTTGGGCCACTTTATCCTTTTTCAAGGGTAAAGCCAATCAGATTGATGCTAAGTTGAAGATCTTTGGGATAAATTATAATAGATTTTTTCCCCCAAATAGAGTAGAGCATGATCAAGTCAAACCATTAGGGTTATGGATATCAGAGTTTGACAGTGTACTCCCCAACAAATACATTTATGTATTAGATAAGAGAGAATTGGATATGGAAAGGTTCAATGCACTTTTGGATGAGGCAATTAAGGCAGAAATAGACTGCAATAAATTCATATCAGGTATTAAAAGCATAAAATATGATAGGTGGGAGAGGCAAAAGACTCAATTGGAAAGTATCTAGAATTTTGAGTGGCCAAAGGAGCAGGATGTGACTGCATGGGACATTCTGACAAATCCCAAGAAGAAGAAGCTAGTTATAGTGTATTTAGATATCATGGATGAAGAATATAGGACACCTGGCACCTAAGTAGCACACACAAATGACAAAGATGCCGACATCTACAAGAAGGCAGAGTTCAAATCATATTTTATTCTCTAGTTTTGTCTTCCGACCACTTGGGGTCTTTTTGTCTTTTGTCTTTTTCCTTGTTTTCTAGGTTAGGTCCGCAAATCATCCGAAGCTTATTACATCCTTCTCTTAAGGATTCCCAGATGATTT
>MU228019.1:2159832-2174125 GCA_018584345.1 Thuja plicata
GTATGTATGTATGTATGTATATATGTATGTATGTATGTATGTATGTATATATGTGTATATATATATATATATATATATATATATATATATCTTTTTTAGAGAGAGTTGGAAGATTTAATAGAATTACAAGGCAAACTAAAATTTGTGTCTGAACCGTTGTACTATTTGTCTATCTGAATGTAATTGAAGATTTTGAGATATTAATATAATTATCTTGCAATCTCTTTTCTACATCTGAATTGTCTCTTTGCATTTTTGTTATTGTTCTTGTATGTTTATCTGTAAGGCATTTAAGCATACTGGTCACAAGGTGGTTATGCACTTACTTGTAAGTTCCTTCAAGGAAGGATTAAAAAGGTTTAAGGTAACCCAGGGAACATAGCATAAGTTTAAGGATTGGATGATAAAATTGTAGGGAGAGGATAGTCTACAAGGTATTCTATCTTTGTTACAAGTGTTATATTGATCACCTCAGTATGGATTTTGACAAGATATTGACTCATATCCCAAGGATTAGGCACTGGTTCTTATTTTCTAAGTAATTGATTCATAATACAATACTTTCAATCTACTTAATCATACACAATACAGAATAGATAATTCCATTCAAGTGATTGTATTCATTGGATACAGTTCAATTTGTAGATTCTTTGAAGAGAGGATCATTTGGTTACCGCTCCTATTATAAAAAGGAAGAAGGATGAATATCGTTAAAACACTACTATTTGTTGTTATCATCTCAATAGTTTTCATGGTTAAACTTTGTGT
This sequence comes from Thuja plicata, assembly GCA_018584345.1. Lineage (NCBI taxonomy): Eukaryota > Viridiplantae > Streptophyta > Pinopsida > Cupressales > Cupressaceae > Thuja > Thuja plicata. Next base: position 2,160,601 of record MU228019.1, read on the forward strand.
TAAGTTACTTTTAGTTTTATGCAGAGTGATTTATAAGATAATACAGTAAACAAACAGCAAGTCAATATCCACATTTACTAGTACTGTAAGACTGTCATCTTATATAGGTAATACTTGCCTGGGTGTTGTGGAATCCAAAAAGAAGGAGGTGATAATAAGGATCCCCATATATTATCATAAACCCTCATCAATTAGAGTTTTCTCTTTCTTGAGTCATTATTTTTCAAACATTGGGATTCATAGAGTTAATCAAGTATTCAAGCATCCTTTTAAGGTTTAGCAAGAAAAAACCATAACATGAGGTTTCTGGATATTGGGCTTGGGAAAGAGTTCATTTCCTACTTTGAGGTCGACTGTTTTGGGTTCTAAAATGATGAATCTTAAATTGAATTTAATATAGGTACTCTTCTAGGAGTATATTTCTAATGGGAATTTAATTCTCCTATGTAGGCCTCTCTAGAAGATTGTGCCCTAGATTCGTATATAAGGAAGTGTTCTCCTCTCATGTTCTCTAGCAATCCAAGACAAAAGAATCAATTCTATCCATCCAAACTGTATGCATGATCAAATGAAGCAAGAATATACTATCAAGCATCCAAGCATTCAAATACATCCAAGCACTCAATTCATCAAGGAGATACATTGGTAGCCATTGAAGGATTTAAGCTCTATGGAGCCCTCTTGTTGAGGATTTCTCCATCCATATCCTTGCAAGCCTCTTCCTATTCCAAGATCCATTCAAGATTGGTGTTGAAGATCTTCAATAAATTAATTTGAGACATCCTACATTCTACATTCTAAATTCTAGATCCATCCGGTGCATACATACTTGTGGATAAATGGATTCAAATCTGCCACAATGGCTTCTACATAAGCAAGGTGAACTATTCATTTACTTTGTTTACTTATGCAATGCCAATTATACTTTAAGGTTAATTCCAAAACTTGGGTTTGACCAAGGAAAAACCATCCCCCCACCAAACAAACAATTTTTCTTGTAGGTACAAGTTCAGAACAACGGATCAAAGTGCAGATTCAGATACCCTTTTCGACAAAATTTTGGGATCAGAAAATTTTTTTCCATCAGATTTGTGCAGGTCAAGGTTGACATTTTGGGGTCAAGGGTGACATTTTGGGGTCAAGGTTGATTCTTCCCTAGGTCTGAATCAGTGGTCGATTGTGCCCTAGGTTGGAATAAAAAATTCTAGGTCAATGGTGACATTGACTTGATGGTCAAAATTGGAACTGAGCCAGATCAGAAAAAGATTTCTAGGTTTTGTAGATCTCACAGTTTCGGTTTAGGAATGTTAAAATCAAAAGTCTCTGAGACTGTCTGACAGGGTTTTTAGTAGGTTCTTTTTCAGAGGTATGTATTATATTCCATTTTCCTTTACAAACTGTATCATCTTAAAATAGAAGGGGCTCTATGCACTTCTCAAAATCATCATAGTAAGACTTAGGTGTTCTACAAATTTTCATTAACCTTGTGTACTGTAGGTTGCATGTACTAATGGTTTCTTGCAGGATCTCTGCATTAATGACATGACTATATCCTATTTATACTTTATGATGTTTTCTTACTTTAGCTTGCATACTCACGTAGTGTCATATCTAAGATAAAGTGGGGGCTAAATGTATCATCTTAAAATGGAAGCACTACCATTTTGGTAGGTTTAGCACCTTCATTTAGTACGCTTGCATATTAGATTTGCATTAAGGAATGCATGTGCACTTGATTGTGCATGTTTAAGTGAAATTAGGGTAGGATATTATGGATTCTCCTAGATTTCCCTCTCCATGAATCTTTCCTCTAGGTAGGACCTATGTATTGGTCCTCTTAGGCCTTATAATTCTCTTCCTATCTTAGGCCTTATAATTCTCTTCCTAGGCCTCTAGGCCTTCATCCCAGCATTCTAGAAGATTCCCTCACCTTCCTAGGTCCCCTGTTGACTTGGAAATCTCACAGACACTTTCTAGTGACCTGCCTGAAACCTCAGTTCAGGTTTGATATTGACCCTAACCTAGGTCAAGGTTGAGGTCAACCTTTACCTAGGTTAGGGTCAAACTCAACCTTCACCTAGGTCAAGGGAGAGGTCGACATAGACCTCTATCGGGTGTTGGTCCCCTCTTTCAAATCTGGAGCTTATCGGGGTTCTAAACTTAAAATGGGTCCCCAGGTTTGGATGCAGAAGTTTTCTCTTCAATACTTATTTAATTCATCCCCTCCTTGGTTTGTGATTGCAATTGGAGCATAATTGAAGGTGAAATTTTAATTTGGGTCCCTTCCATTTCCCTATGATACCTATAGTGAGATCTCTATATAAGCACTCTATTTTTCCATCATTTGATCACGAAATGAAATCAAAAGATGACATGATGCAATGATGATGCAAGTAAGAAAGAGGATGATATAGAAGGACAAGCTAGAAGGACATATTGAATCCATCCTCAAGCATTTTTGGCAGACAAGCTATTGTGGATCTTCATTGAAGCAAGAAGGTTCTCTTCTCTTTAGATCTACCATTCTCAACATTCAAACATTCAAAGGACATTATCATGGGAAAGAAACTATGGATTGTGAATTGATAGGAGTAATTTAGCCTTGGGGGCTTAGTATGATTTATTTATCACATTCAAATCTATGCATTTTCCTTCTCATTTCTATGTATGTTAGGATTGTTAATCTGGAGGATTAGATCTTGATATTACATATTTAAAGACTCTCTCTAGAGAGAAAAACACACACACATATACTTTTAATATTCGGCTATTCATGGAGGTGGAGATCACAAAAACTGGGGTTTGACTAAGGCAAAACCCTATATAGCCACCCCAAAACCCTCTTCTTCAGATATTTTGTAGGTGTTGTTTTTGGGAGTTATAGGTGTAGAACAGTCAATCTGAGACCAAATTTGAGTACCCTTTTCAAGAAACTATCAGGATCTGAAAATAGATTCTCTGTCGAGGTAGTGCATGTTAGGGTTGAGATTATTGGGTCAGGGGTGAGATTTGTGGGTCAAGGTCGACCTTTTTCTCAAGACGGTGTCAGATCGGAAAAAGATTTATGGGTTTTGTTCATCTCTCTGTTTCTGTTCTGGGTCATCCTTCAAATTTTCCAGAAACTCAACACAGGCTGCATCAAATGAGATTTTCTAAATATGCTAGATCATGAGGTAGATATCTTACTCCACTATTTTGTACAAACATTTTCCATTCTTTATTGCAATAATTAAACGTAAAAGACTGAAATTGGGCTTAGGGTCTTGTTCCTTATGCAAATCCTATTTAGGAGACCCTAAACTAATCCAAATTTTAGATCTTACATTTTGGTGAACCTAAGATAGACAACACTTTCTTTTTCCTTGGTGTTAGATTTACATCTCATATTAGATCTTGCATGAACATAGAAGTAGGTTTCTTTTTCTTGCATTTATATTTCAAAAATAAAAATATATATATAAAAAATTAATTTAAAAATATGAAAACATTTACATTTTTCATGCTTGTAGTATTTTCTTGTGTTCAACATGTATGAATTTTGTTTTGAATACTTTGATGAGGATTTTATTGTGCAAAGTGATAGATCCCCTAATAAGGTACATGGAAGTGAGAATGCAAATGGTTTGAATGAGATCTCCATGGATCCCATTCCTATTTCATCCTCCTCCACAACCTCTCCAATTGACCTTTACCATAGAGTGTATGCATGGTTACCTTCATATTCCTCTATTTGCAACATTGAGACACCAAAAATGGTAGCTCCTAAACCTTGATGACAGTCAAAGGATGTCCTAAAATAACAATTAAGGGTAAACCTAGAGATCCTTTGGATTTCTTTAATAACACAGATTCTATTTCGCATGCCTATCACACAGAGAATAATCCTCAACCTACTGTCCTAGATAATTACCTCCTTCCCAACCTCTTCTTCCTCAAGCACCTAGGTTACCTACTTCCTTTAAGTAATATGATTTAGTTGAACAGTTACGCACTACTCCAGCTAAGATATCTTTATGGGAACTACTTCAAACTTCCCTTACATATCATGAGGCATTGCAAAAAACTTTGTCAACTCACTCTGCTCCACCTCCTAACCAAGAGAACATTAATTCATTTTTGGAATGCATGCATACTATGCCTCCTATACCTCCTATTGTGTTTTTCAAATGATGATTTACCTACTGTTGAGGTGCAGAATCAATATGATGCTCTTATGGTTGCTATCTCTATTAATCAGAGTATCATTTGTAGAACATTGATTGAAAATGGATCTGGGCTTAATGTTTGTAGCATGGATATGCTTAGGGAAATTAAGGCCGATCTTACAACTATTCAACCAGATAATATTCTATTCATGGATTTGATAATATTGCAAAGAAAACTTTGGGTATTATTGCACCACCTATTAAAGTTGGTCATGTGCTTCTCTACACTCCTATCCATGTTATGCCTGGACCACTCAATTATAACCTTATATTAGGAAGACCTTGGTTACATACTATGCATGTGGTTCCTTCTACTCTTCATTGCAAGGTTAGGTTCATTTATAACAATTTTATGTACACACTACATGCACATGATGCACCAAATCCTTTCCTAAATGTGAAATATGCTAAGGTTTTTGAGCCTATACAACCAATTAAAAAACCTAAGCAACTGCCTGAGGTTAAACAAGATGAAATTCCATCTTCTTCCCTGGTGGAAGATGATTGGGGAACATTGGATTTTAATCCTTCTTTCATAGGATAATATAAAGTCTTGGATTTGGAATTTATGAAAAAACAAACTGAATTAGAAAAATAAGTTTTTATTCCATCTCCTCTTTCTGAAGAATTAAAAAGTAACTTTGTTTCTGCTACTCACGATGAAACAATTGAGACAATAAAACCAAATTACTATGACATTGTGGCATATGTCGCCCCTTTAACTCAATATGATATGGTTCACAGATATGGTTATGGTTATCATTTACTCAAGAAATCAGGATTTAATGGGAAAGGTTGTGGTAAATATGAACAAGGTATACAAGTACCCTTAGATAATGAAGGCTACGATTATACCTATGGGTTAGGATTCAATCCTTACAGACAACCATCAACTTTTCCCCTTAATGTCAATCATATTTTTGGTGGACATTTTAAATTGGTTAATCCACTTCTCCTTGACATGGATCAAAAGCCTAGTTTGGACATCTATCCTGAGGATGAAGCCCTCGCTGACTTTTTAGGAGCTTCTCAGGATCTACCTACATTTCATCATAAAAGAAGAAAGCTCTATTGTCTGAATAGTGAGGCCTACTTTGGAGAACATGATGATCAAGATATCTCTCCTTTACCAATGGATTCTCCTACACAAAGTAATTTATTAATAACTGACACCATTGAAGTTCAAGTAGATAAGAGTGATGCTAAAAAAATAATCAAAATTGGAAAGTGTTTGAGTCAAGATGAACATGATCAATTGGTTTCTCTCTTGCTTGAATATAAATATATCTTTTCTTGGACATATTTGGATATGCCGGGCATAGAACCCAAGATCATTACTCATAATATTGTCCTTAAGCCTAATGCTAAACCTATGAAACAAAAGATTCACAAGATGAATCTGGGCATCACTTTACTAGTTAAAGCTGAAATTGAAAAGCTATTAGGTGCTGGATTCATCCGCTCTATTGATTATTCTAAATGGGTTTCCAATATTGTGGTTTTTTCTAAAGGAGAAAATAAGATTAGAATGTGTACTGATTTTATAGATTTAAATAAGGCATCCTTAAAAGATGATTTCCCATTACCTAATATTGACATGATTGTGGATTCAACAGCGGGACATGCTTTATTATCTTTTATGGATGGATTTTTGGGTTATAATCAAATCTTTATTCCTATTGAGTATCAACTTAAGACCACATTTATTACACCCTGGGGGACATTCTGTTGGGTCATGATGCCTTTTGGATTAATAAATGAGGGAGCAACTTATCAACGTGCCATGACGTTGATTTTTCATGATTACATCCATAAGATTTTGGAAGATTATGTGGATGATATCTTGGAAAAATATATATAAAGAGAGGATCATGTGTTCATTTTGAGAAAAATATTTGAAAGAATTAGGAGTTATAACATGAGATTAAACCCGAAGAAGTGTGCTTTCAGAGTTGAATCTGGAAAATTATTAGGATTTATAATTTCCAAGTGAGGCATAGAAGTTGATAGTGAAAAGATTGATGTTATTATTAACATGCCTCCTCCTAAGAATATTTTGCAATTACGCAGTTTACAAGGAAAATTACAATCTATTCATTGCTTTGTTTCTAACCTAGCCAATAGGACTGTTCCTTTTACTTCTTTACTCAGAAAAGATACCATTTTTTCTTAGAACCAGGAATGTAAGAAATCCTTTGAGAAATTTAAGGAGTATCTTGCTAATCCTCCTATTTTACAACCTGCTCAGTTCAATAAACCCTTTTATCTATATACTTCTGCTACTTCCAATGTTGTGAGTGCATTGTTGGCTCAACATGACAGTGAAGGAAAGGAAAGACCCGTATACTATATTACTCAAACCTTGTTGGACTATGAAATATGATATACTCAACTTGAATGAAAATGCTTGGGTTTAGTTTATGCTTGTCAAAAACTCCGGCATTACTTGTTAAATGTTGAGGTCAATGTGATTGTTAAATTTGATCCTCTAAAACACCTTTTCTCAAAAATTGATCTCTTTGGCCGGTTGGAAAAATGGGTGATGTTGCTTACAAAATTTGATCGCAATTTTATTCTTCAAAATTTAATTAAAGGATAAGCTTTAACTGATTATTTAGTTGAAGCTCCTTGCCCTCATTCTAATACAACTGTTACCTCAGTAGAATTTCTAAATGAGAATATATTTGCAATCAAACAAGAATATGTTTGGGAATTATATTTTGATGGTTCTAGATGCAAGATAGGTTCTGGGGTGGGCATTATCTTGGTCCCTCATACAAAGAAATTGATCCCTATGTCATATAAACTAACTTTTCCTTGTACTAACAATATTGCAGAGTATGAAGCTCTTATAGCTATCTTACGAGTAGCTTCATCCCTTCATATTAAAAACTTGGAAATTTACACGGATTCACAATTAATTGTGGAACAAATCAAAGGAGGTTACCAAACTAAGAATGATAAAATGATGCAATATCAAAATTTGGCTCTAGATATTCTTTCACAATTTTCTTCCTACATAATTCAAACTTTACCTAGGAAAGATAATTGACATGCAGATGCCATGGAAAGTGAAAGTTTTTTAGTTTGTCTTGAGAATAAGGAAAAATAATTTCAATTTACTATACACAGTCTTAAATTCCCTGCAATCTCTGATAAGGTTACTATTGATTGTTGTAATTTGCATTTAGATGAATGGTATTCGCATGTTTTTTTATTTTTTGAAAGATAACACTTTTCCAAAATCAGCAACAAGAAACATGCGTAATCGTATTAGAAAGCTTGCAGCCTGTTATATCATTTTAGGAGAGACACTTTAAAAATGATCTTATAATGGTTTAGTATTAAGATGTCTTAGTAAAATCAAAGTACCTATTGCTTTGGCAGAGGCTCATTCTGGTTCTTGTGGAGGACATTTTGGTGGAAAATCTTTGGTTAATAAACTCCTTAGAATGGAATAATATTGGAAAACAATGGAGAAAGATTCTTTTACATTTGTTAAAAAGTGTCCTCAGTGTCAACAACATGGTAATTTAATTTAGGCTCGTGCTCGTGAGCTTCGTAAACAAGTTGCACCGTGGCATTTTATCATTTGGGGTTTTGACCTTATTGGAAAAATCTCACCGGCTTCTTCTCATGGACATACATACATCCTCATGGATAATAATGACTTCATGAAGTGGGTAGAGGCTATTCCTCTTTGTTCTACCACTGCAGATGTTATCTATGATTTTATTCTTAATAATATTATATCATGATTTGGTATTCCTTCAATGATAGTTTTGGATAATGGTAATTCTTTCAAGAATAAAGAAATCACAAAATTCATGGAGAAATATCGTATTCAACATAGATTTTCTACTCCCTATTACCCTTAATCTAATGGTCAAGTCAAAGCATCAAACAAGGTTATTGAACAAATATTAAAGAAAAATGTTATCAAACATGCGAAAGATTGGCATACACAACTTACTTATGCTTTGTGGGCTTATAGCACTAGTGTTTGTATGACCACATGTACTTCCCCTTATAATCTTGTTTATGGTACTAATGCTATCATGCCCTTAGAATTAGAAATACCATCTTTGCATGTTTCATTTCATGGGATCATTTACAAGGATACTTTCCAGGAACAGTGATTACAGGAATTAGAAATGTTAGATGAACAATGGATAAATGCTTTGGAACATATTAAGGCTCATCACAAATCACTTCAGAAATAGTATAATCACAAGGTGATTGAACGGTCATTCTTGCTAGGTGATTTAGTCTTATATAAAAATTGAAGGAATGTGAATGCTCTACCTGGTGAAAAAGGAGAATTTAGCCCAAATTGGCTTGGACCTTTTGTGGTAATTGAGGACTTTACTTCAGGTGCTTATAAAATTGCTGATATGAATGGTGTCCCTCTTAAGAAACCTATTAATATTATGCAACTCAAACGTTATCATCCATACTTCATCAGTATTTCTTGATGTAGGTATGTGTTCCTTATAGAATAATTATTTTATAAGTTATGTTAATTAGAATGCATTCATACATATTTTCCTTTCCTCTTTCTTTTATTAAGTTTTATGCATTGATGAAAATATAAGTAATCAACCATAGAACTATTTTTTCAAAACAAAGTCTTCTTCACAAATAAGTTTCTTCTGAGTTTAGTACATATGTGGCATATATGCCATATCTATCAAACTCTCTCTATGCTCTAAATGTCAGTGGCTCCTAGCTCTCTCTGATCTGTGGTGTGAGGTTGAGGATCACGGAATGGTAGTCTGTATCTAGCTCCTCGAGATGCTCATCTCCTGGATACGCTCATGGGCTCTCTGTAGATCGGCCATCACCTACTCTTCTCTTTCTTTACATAGCCTTAGTTCTTGCTGCACACATAGGAAGATATCTGCATGTCTTCTAAGATCCATTTTTCCTATAAGGGACTCTCTCTCACTAGTTGGTAGTCGGTAGGATATACATTTATCCTTAAAAACCTTAGATGCAAAACTCCTCCACTCCGCTACGCTTGCTAAAAAATTCAAATTCAAAACTTCTTTAAATACTCCTTTTAGAAAAACATTTATTCAAAACATTCTAAAAATAAAAATTCCATATATCTTACCTGGATCTCCCACCTAGGTGTCACTAAAGGAAAAAGATGGTGGGGGCATTGAATGACTACCCTCTCCTCACTTGCTATGTCTTGGTCTAGGTGGTGGTGTCTCTATGTGCGCTCGAGGAGGTTTCCATGATTTCAAGGGTGGAACATAGACTATCTAATCACTAGTACCTGTGCTACTGCCTGGGGGCATCCACTCTTCTCTCTTCTCTACTCTCTCATCTGATCTCTCTTCCTCCATAGGATATCCCTCAAAGGGATACTCCTCATTTCCTGGGTCCTCCTCCTCTTCTGCTAGTATGTCAGCTCCTCGAGGGTTCCTCTCCGAAGGACCTGGATCACCTGTGGGGTGGTCATCAAGAAAGATAGGATAGGTCCTTTGTAAACTCAAATATCTAATATAATATCTGCTAGCACCTTTATAGGATGTACCAGGGTCTACCTCTACATCCTTAGTCTCATCTGTCTCACTATCAACAATATCTACCACTGTAGGTTTGTGTATGGCACCGGGTCTCTGATAATATCTCGTAGGGTATACATATCGAGGTACTATCTAAGGAACCCGCTGTACTAGACCAAACTATCTCATCACCCTATCATAGTAGTATGGCATCATGATATAATTTGTAGGACCTTCTAGCATCTTTCTACTATGAGTGTCTCAACTAATGTCAGGTATGTGGCCACTCTATCATCTGACAATAAGGTCGCCATATCACATTTATTCCTGGTATACGGTTAAGGCATACTCTCCAAAAGAGGATATCTCCATACTGCCATACATCTTCTAGTGAATATGCAAAGGCTCTTGGTAAGCTAGCATCTATCATCATAGGAACACCCTGTGGTCATGTATATATGAAATGCTCAAACATCCAAACTTGTAATAAGGTGCATACTGTAAGACTCTCCCACTGATATCTCACTAATTGACTCAACTCATTATAAAGATGAGCCAACATGCTATGGCCCCATGCGATGATGACCCTGTCACTCTCCATCCTATGTATAAGATGGGTAAATGGTGCTAAAAATACTGTACCCTTTATGTTGGGTACTATAACCAAAGCATGTATACATAGCATCACTATCTGTACCAAAGGTGTCGGACCTCCTAGTATGGCTGATAGAGAGATCTGATCTGATTGGGTCCTCATCTACAGCACTCATCCCAAACAATACTCCATATCTACAAAATTTTGGGAGGACCCCGTGGTACTCTCAGTCTGATAGGCTCACCTCAGACCAGAAGCTGTAGGATCCTATACACATCTTCCAGCATGATCATGATCTCTCCTGATGGAAGATGGAAGGAACAAGTATCCTCATCCCATCTCTCTATCAGGGATAATATCATGGACTGGCGGAACCTCATCTATGGTAAGACTACTACCCAGAACAATACCACATCTCTTAATAATTGTATCTCATCTTGTTGTAAATTGGAAATGCTCTCTTTGACAGATAGTAGTAACCCTCCGAAGGGATGCTCTCACAGACAGACAGGGTCCTGTAAGCACAAATAGGAATCTTATTAGTACTCTACCATCAAATGACTATTGTACCCACTTGACCTATTCAAGGTTGACCTTTATGGGTCAAGGTAGACCTTTATGGGTCAAGGTTGACCTTTTTGGGTCAGGGTCGACCTTTGTAGGTCAGGGTCAACATTCACCCTAGAAAGGCTTGAACCTTCCTAGTCAAGGTGGACCTTAAAGGGTCAAGGTCGACATAATTGGTTCAGGGTAAAAAAATTTCAGTCAGGGTTGACCTTTCCTATAAAAAATGAATTTTTCAATCACAAACATAAAAAATAGGACACCTACCTGGGGCAGTGGTTTTCTGCTGGCCAACGCTCTCTCAGGACCTCCATACGGCTCACTCAAAGTTCCTCTCTCCTTGACATCTTGTCTCCTTCTCAAAATGCTACAAATGGTAAGAATGAGGAGGTAAGTATTTCTTTCTCTTATTTATAGTGACAAAATTAGGGTTTCATTTGAAATTACTTAGGTTAAATTTGAATTTCCCTTCAAATTGCACTTAGATAGGCATTCACTCCTCTCATCATAACTTGAGTTTGGTAGCTCCATTTTTAGTGTCGTCAGAGGCATTGGAATCATGATTTAGATACATAACCTATTAAGTTAGTTTAGGAAGGTTTATGACCCTTCTAACTAGTTTAGGAAAAGACTTCTCAATAAACTACATATTCAGTGTGTAGAACTAACCTTATCACCCTGTTTCACCTTTCAAGAATTAGTAAGCTGAATCAGGGGGGCATAAGGGGCTCTTTGCACTTCTAAAAATAATCATAGTAAGATTTAGGTGTTCTATGGATTTTCATTAACCTTGTATACTGTAGGTTGCGGGTACTAATGGTTTCTTGCGAGATCTCCATATTGAGGACTTGGCTATATCCTTTTTATACTTTATGATGTTTTCTTACTTTAGCTTGCATACTCACGTAGTGTGATATATAAGCTAAAGTGGGGGATAAATGTATCATCTTAAAATGGAAGAACTTCCATTTTTGTATGTTTATCACCTTCATTTAGTACGCTTGCACATTAGATTTGCATTTAGGAATGCATCTGCACTTGATTCTACATGTTTAACTAAAATTAGGGTAGGATCTTGTGGATTCTCCTAGATTTCCCTCTCCATGAATCTTTCCTCTAGGTATGACCTATGTGTTGGTCCTCCTAGGCCTCATCATGCTCTTCCTAGGCCTCTAGGCCTTTATCCTAGCATTCTAGAAGATTCCCTCACCTTCCTCGGTCCCCGGCTGACCTGGGAATCTCACAGAAACTTTCTGGTGACCTTCCTGAAACCTCAGGTCAGGCTCGAGATCGATCCTAACCTAGGTCAGGGTTAAGGTCAACCTTGACCTAGGTTAGGTTCAAACTTTACCTTGAACTAGGTCAAGGGTGAGGTTGACATAGACCTCTGTCGGGTGTTGGTCCCTGCTTTCAAATCTGGAGCTTATCGAGGTTCTAAACTTAAAATGGGTCCCCGGGTTTGGATGTGGAATTGTTTTCTTTGATACTTAATTTAATTCATCCCCTCCTTGGTTGATGATTGAAATTGGAGAATAATTCAAGGTGAAATTTTAATTTGGGTCCCTTGCATTGCCCTAGGAGACCTATAGTGATGTCTCTATATAAGCACCCTCTTTTGCCTTCATTTGATCATGAAATGAAATCGAGAGATGACTTGATGCAATTATGATGCAAGTAAGCAAGAGGATGATATAGAAGGAAAAGATAGAAGGACATATTGAATCCATTCTCAAGCATTTTTAGTGGACAAGCTATTGTGGATCTTCATTGAAGCAAGAAGGTGCTCTTCTCTTTAGATCTACCATTCTCAACATTCAAGCATTCAAAGGACATTATCATGGGATAGAAACTATGGATTGTGAATTTATAGGAGTACTTTAGCCTTGGGGGCTTGGTATGCTTTCTTTATCACATTCAAATCTATGCATTTGCCTTCTCATTTCTATGTATCTTAGGATTGTTAATCTAGAGGATTAGATCTTGATATTACATATTTAAAGAGTCTTTCCAGAGAGCAAAACACACACACACATATACTTTTTATATTTGGCTATTCGTGGAGGTGGAGATACAAAAATGGGGGTTTGACTAAGAAAAAACCCTATATAGCCATCCCAAAACCCTCTTCTTCAGATATTTTGTAGGTGCTATTTTCGGGAGTTACAGGTGCACAATAGTCGATCTGAGACCAGATTTGAGTACCCTTTTCAGCGAACTATCAAAATCAAAAAATAGATTCTCTGTCAAGGCAGTACAGGTCAGGGTCAAAATTATTAGGTCGGGGGTGAGATTTGTGTGTCAAGGTTGACCTTTTTCTCAAGACGGTGTCGAATCAGAAAAATATACTGGGTTTTGTTCATCTCTTCATTTCTGTTCTGGGTCATCCTTTGGGTTTTCCAGAAAACTCAACACAGGCTACAAAAAATGAGCTTTTCTAAATCTGCTAGATCATGAGGTAGGTATCTTACTCCACTATTATGTACAAACATTTTCCATTCTTTATCATAATAATTAAATGTAAAAGACTGAAATTGGGCTTAGGGTCTTGTTCCTTATGCAAATCCTATTTAGGAGACCCTAAACTAATCCAAATTTTAGATCTTACACAAAAAATTTCCAGATTTACACCCCTTATCAATTATAAT
>MU228019.1:2178856-2203446 GCA_018584345.1 Thuja plicata
ATGATATCTCTTTGCATTCGTCCCTTCCATGGCCTCATAGGAGCTATGACCTTCTTGGCTTGGACTGGGTGTTGTCTATGGATATTGTCTTGATGTTGAAGAAGGCTTTATCCTTGATCCTTTCTTTTCTTAACATGTCAAAATAGTATGTACATTGCCATATTAAGGAGGGGGGCATATACACGGCCTCCCTTGTTTTATATTATGCATTTTTATTCTAACATTTTGTTTTGCAGCATGCTAAATCCTCTGAGGGTAACACACATAAGTTGCTAAAACTTGAAGAGATACGCATTCAATTACAATTCAATATGCTAAATCCTCGGAAGGTAACACACATAAGTTGCTAAATCCTGAAGAGATATGCAATTTACAAATGTATTGCATGATGATATAAGGATATGGATCTATGGGTATTTCATAAAAGTCGTCAGAAGATGTAGTACATACATGCACAAAGTCGATAGAAGGCACAAAAAATTATGGGGTGACTATCAAGTTCTTTCTTGATGGGCCATCCTATCCTTTTTTGTGGTTCACAGTGAGATACACACATCTTACTGGGTGAGATAACCACTCCTCTCTCTCTCTCTCTATGACTAGTGATGTCTCTCTTATCATGATCTTAGCATTGATAAATACTTTAGTCCCTTTGGGGCTTGAGGGTTTCTTTATCCCTTTTGGATTCAATAAGATTGTCTTTTCTGTATATTCTCCTTTACCAAGAGTTTGTGTTGAACTCATACTCTTGCTAAAGTGGGGGCTAAATGTATAGTTGAAAAATGGAAGCACTTCCATTGTAGAGGTGTTTAGCCTTCCAAGTAAATGGTTTGGGGTCATATCAAGCACCTTAAATGGGTTCCTAATCTAGACTTGGCTTTCCCCCTATTCTATTCCTCTTTCCACTTCTTTCCAGCTTGATTTCTACTTTCTGGACTGCAGACCTGAGATTCTAGACTTCAAGGTTAGGGTCAACCTTTTGGGTCTATGTTGACCTTGACACTGACCTAGGTTAGGGTTGACCTTGACCCTGACCTAGGTCAGGGTCAACCTCAACCTTTACCCAGGGTTCAAACTTCAGGGTCTTCCAGTTTTGGGATGTCGGTCTTTGCAAAAAGTTCTTTACCGCTTCCGGGTCAGCTATTTCAGGTTCCAAAGCATTGATTCCTAAATTATATTTAATATAGGTCCTCTCCTAGGGGTAAAGGATTTAATGGGAATTTAATCCTCCTATGTAGGCCTCCTTGGAAGATTGTGCCTAATTCCATATAAAAGGGAAGCTTTCTCTCTCATTTTCTCTAAGTCTTCTAATTGTGATCAAGCATTCTCAAGACATCTTCAAGTGTGATTCAAGCAAGCAAGCAAGATTTCAAGAAAGTATTCATTCATTCGAGTATCCATTTTCATGAAGGAGATCCATTGGAAGCCATTGAAGGATTGAAGCTACATGGTGCCCTTTTGGTGATCTCTCCATTCACCTTCTCCAAGCCTTTTCCAAATTCAAGAACCCATTCAAGACTTGGTGTTGGAGATCTACAAGTAATTTATTGAAGACATCCTTCATCCTACATTTCAGATCAATTGGTGCATACATACTTGTGGATTCAAGGATTCAAATACTCCACAAGGACTTTTACAAGCAAGGTGAATTTATCCATTTACTTTGTTTATTTCTGCAATTTCAATTACATATATTTGAGGTTAATTCCAAAACTGGGGTTTGACCAAGGCAAACCCCTCCCCCCAAAAAACAAACCTCTTTTTCTTGTAGGTAAAGGTATAGAACAGTTGATTTGAGACCAGATCTGGATACCCTTTTCGACAAACTTCTGAGATCTGCGAACAAAGTCACTTTCGGATCTGTGTAGGACAGGGGCGACATTATTGGGTCAGGGTTGACATTTGTGGGTCAAGGTTGACCTTTTTCATAAGATGACATCAGAATGGAAAATGATTTCTAGGTTTTGTTCCTCTCTGCATTCTAGTTTTGGATCATACTTCATTTTTTCCAGAAATAGCCTATAGACCTCAGAAAATAGCTTTTTTTGATCTGCACAATTTTAAGGTTGGTACTTCATCTCATCCATTTCAATTCCTAGAACTATCATATACATTCCTTTCTAAAATGGGAATTTAAGATCTTTCCTCCTTGCTCTCATTTCCGAATGGATGATTCATTTGTGCATTGATCCTTCTTTTGGGTTAATCAATTTGGATCTTTCATTTGTGCATTTGAGGTTAAAAGGAACATCTTATCTTCTCCACACATCACACAAACATCTATATTTTCAAATGTGACATCTTTTTAAATGTTACATTTTAGTAACATTATATATATATATATATATTGGTTATAATGGTGTTGTCAATAATGGAAAAGAGAATGGTGCAGGAGAACCTAGGGGTTTGAATTTAATGCCCAAATTTTATGGTTTAATAGGCCTTGTATAGATTAGTGTGTGAATACAGATTGTTTTTAAGTCCACTAGGTTTATTAGGAAAAGTTTTGAGAGTTTGAAGTCTTTTTGTGACAAAGGTGGTCAAGTAAGTCCTAATTGGTCCAATGTTGTCAAGTATGCCAAATCATGGGTACATTGAGGAAAATGATGTAATAGGTAGAATAAGGCCTTTTTGAGATGTTTTAAGAGTCTTAGGAATAGATCCTTGATCATTTGTTGAAGTTTTTACTTGAGTAGGACAAAGATGTCATGTAATGTGGAAAATTTGCAATGAGAACTTTATAATTTTGGAAAGTTTCTTTGAAAAGTTTGGCAAATAAGTGCATCTAGTGCCAAGGTCGGTTACGGGAATGCAAAAGTGGTTAAAAATTATTGTAAAGCCATATAAAATACATCTAAAGACCATCAAGAAAGGTGGGATGTCATTTGAAACATTTTTCAATTTTGAAGACTAGACATTTTTTTTGGCAGTTTATGTACATAGGGTCTGTAACTTGAGCAACTCATATTTTTAGATTGTTTTAATCATGTTTTGATTGTAGATAGTTGCAGTAGGTTATTTTGTTTCCTTGAATGCTCATGTGTACATAGATTTTTGGTTTTTTTTTGTTAATAAAAATTCAAACAATAAACTGAGATTCATTGGCAGTTACTAGGGTTTGAATTGACAAATGGCTCTAACTTGATTAGCCATCATGGAAATCTAACAGACATGGAGGGTTTACAAGTAGAGTCCCTATACGTATTTTTCCATTTGGAGTTTTTTCCAAAATGTTATATTTGTGATTATTGCAATCAAGTCCTAGGCGAGAAATTTGATAGCCCGAATAGGAACTTGAAGAGTGCAGACACTATGAATTGATAGAGTGGATTGGGAAATGAAATCCAATGATGCAAAACTATGTAAAGAGGCTATGGAAATCCTTGAATAAAAATAGAATCCAATTCAATCCATTTGGTTAGGATTTGAATAGAATTTCCATTTGCAAGCCTAATCCTACTAGTGAAGGCTCATTTAGGATTTGGCTAGTATATGGAATTTGGGAGCCCAAGTCCTAAAAAATATGTTAGGTCTTCAAAAAGGGTATTAAAAATTGTTAATCAATTCAAGGGGTTGTAAGACAATTTTTGGAGTTACAGTCCAAAAAATCCAAAATGAGACCTAATAGGAACCTAAATCCTAATAGGCCTAACACTACATAATGATGAAAGTGATGAAGGAATTCCTTGTGGAGCAATTAGATTTGATTGGAATCGACAATTTTGAGGTCCATTTTCACTCATGTAAGAGAGTCTTGGAAGCTTGAACAGAATAGGACAAACATAGAACGAGTTGACTAGTGTAGGAGCACCTTGGATAAATCCCTAATCTAGTTTTTTTTTGGCTTGTACTAACCTTATCCAAGTCATTAGAGTTTGTTTTGACTTTAGAAGGTATTGCAAGTGTGTTCCTAGGTGGATTTGACTAGGTTCAATCCAACCTAGATGTTTAATGCTTTGTTAGAATTTAGTGCTAGATTAAGCCTAAAATGGGAAAATGGGTTCAAGAGAATTCAAGGCTTAGGATAGGCTAGAAATGTGCCTAAAAATTCCTCTAGGATATTTTTACAACATTCTAGGTCGATTGGAGTTTGTTTTATGCAAAGTTGTCAAAATTGTCAAAATGTTGCATGACAACATTTGCAACTTTTGAAAGTTGCATGACAACATTTGGTAGAATAGGATTCTCTTAAAATAATTATGGTGGGTAGTTAATGTAACGGTCTATAATAATGGAGAAGGAATATTTAGACAAGGAGGATCCCATTTCTCGAGGGAGATTTATGTAATGATAGATTTGAATGTGAAGGAGAAGCTCCGAGTTCCGGTTTTTGCATACAGTCAACTTATTTTGAGTTTTTGAGTTAGTAGATGGATTGAATCAAGAAATCCAATGTTGTATTAGTGTTTTAGAGATATATTTAACATTTTTTTTAGTTTTGAATTTGTTTTGAGTTCATAAGTTTAGTTTTTCAAATTGTTTTGTTACGAGTATAGTTGCTGGTGTTGTTTTAGCAGTTTTATGGAAAATGGCTCCCCCATAGATATCCTCCATGAAAATCATCATAGATCAGAGGGATATGGAATGAAAGCCATTGTAAAGCGTACATATGGAAGGAAGATCCCATAAAAAAAATCTAGCTAATTTTAAAGTCATACCCTAGGTGAGTTCAGTGTACCTAGTTAGGTGCATAACAGTGAACTAATGGTGTGTAATTGCAAGGGAAAGATTGGAAACATGAAACCAAGAATGGTTTCACAAATATTTAGTTCCTATAGATACCTCTTGAGATGGTTATGCATTTAAAAATCCATTAAGTTATATTTCCAAGTAGAAATTAGAAGACTGCAAAAATATCCCTATTTGCCCTATTAGCCCTGAATTCTATAAACCTACTGTATGGAGGCCCTATAATATTAAGACAAAAAAAATCCTTTGTGTCTTTGAAAAGGGTGTCTAAAAATCATTTTTTTGGGGTTTGTGTGGGATTTTTGAGAGATAAGTGAGAAAAACCCACTGATTAGGGCTAATTGACCTATTAGGCCTACAAGACCAATTTCATTGATTGTCTTGAGATCGATTGAGATACCATTGAAGACTTATTCCAAAGGGATCATATGGGAGGAAATAAGTTGTCTAAATAAGAATTCAACCCTTGCATCACTTGTGAGGATATGGAGATGAAATTGCACTTGGAGAGATCTAAGGAGTAAGGATTTGAAGAGCATTTGATTGATAGTTACCTCAAGGTGAAGCAAAAAATAATCCAACTCATAGAGTGGTGTTGGAGGGGTTCTAGGATAATTAAGCCAGATCTTGGGAGATCCTAGGAGAATGGATAGGACCTTTTTAAGACTAGGAATAAAAAATTTCCTAGGAATAGACTTGTGCAAGCACACCAAAGAGTGTTTCTATCTCAATGGTATCATAGCCAAAAAGATTTGGCTTGTGGGGAATGTTCCAACCACCAGAGTTAGTAGGAGAGTCTAAAATGGTGACAAATGAAGAGTTGGAAAAGAAAGTGGATGAGAAAGAAGAAGAGAATAGATTTCTTAGAGAGATATTGACACAATTGGAACACATAGTAGACCAAGTGGAGGAAAAGACTAAGGAAGTGAAAGATAATGTTGAAGGAAAGAGTAAAGAGATTGCCTTTGATGATGAGGCCCCTAAAGCTTACCCTGTCCTCACCAAAGAACCATTCTTGAAAGCACTAAAGGCTTTGAGTGGAAAGGTATTGGAAGGAGTTCCCATCTTCACTAGAAAGATGGAACCGGATATAGGGGTATGTACAGCATCATGGTATGCCAAAAAGTGGTGATGTGAAAAGAAGTCTTGATTGGTAGACTGATTGAAACTTTCAAATGGTATAACATTTTTTTTAAATATGCAACATATGTCACATTATATGCTTCACCTACCAGAATAAAAAAAAAAAAATCAATTTGATGAAGTTTAGACTAAGTTCAGGTGGTCAGACACGCGAGCTTTTATATTTTGGAAAAGTTTTAGAAGAAAAATCATAATTAATTATTTACTTGGAAAAGAATTACACAAAAATATGCGTCACATCCATAAATGAGTCTACTATATATATATATATATATATATATATATATATATATATATATATAATCTTGTAAAAAAATATTATCATTTGATTGTGTTTAAGGTGGTGAGACATAGACCTACTTCTTATCTTTTTAGTCCTGGTTGATAGACTGATTGAAAAATAACTATAAATTTCAAATGGTATAACATTTTTTAAATCAAAAACATGAGTCACATTCTATGATTTACCTACTATAATAAAAAAATTAAAATTTTTCAATTTGATGAAGTTTAGACTAAGTTAAGGTGGTTAGACTCGAGATTTTGTATACTTTGGAAAAGTTGTAGTAGAAAAATCATAATTAATTATTTACTCGGAAAAAAATTACAAAAAAATATGTGTCACATTCGGACATGAGTCTACTACTTATATCTATTATCTTGTAAAAAAATATTATCATTTGATTGTGTTTAAGGTGGTTAGACATACACCTACTTCTTATCTTTTTCCTGAAATTTTCATACAACTGCAATGAAATTTGAAAATATTACCATATGGAATAATTATTTTTCAAAAAAGGGCTACTATCTTAGAAAATAAATTAAATTATATATATATATTCTCTTTTTACATATTTTTGATATAATATTGATAACTTGTTCAAATTTTTATGTTAACTTGTCTAACCCTGATTTTTTGAATTTTCACTTGCAATTGAGGACCTGTTTGGCATACCATGATCCTGCACATACCCATAGTCCTAGATTGGATACAGGGACTAGAAAATCACTTTGAATGTGATGGTATAACTGAAGCAAATAAATTGAAAGTGGAAAAGGCTAGACTAAGAGAGTCTGCACTCACTTGGTGGAAATGTATCCAAGATGAAAGAGAGAGAAGGAAGGAAAGAGAGCCATTTCTACTTGGAAGGCTATGGTAGCCAAAATCAGAGAAGCTTATGTACCTGAAGACTATGAGATTCAGTTGCAGAAGATGAAAGTGCGAAGGTAGATAGATACCTTAATGGTCTTAAATGGAATATACAAGATGAACTAGCTTTTATTACTCCTACCACTATCTAGAGATTCCACCAACTTTCCATAAAGGTGGAAGAGAAATTGAGAAATAAACAAGACTCCAGTAATACTAGAGGCAGAGGTAGAAGAAGAGATAGCAGGGGACAAAGAAGTAGATATGGAGGAATAATTTTAGAGTCCAAGATGCAAGGAGAGACTAAGATGACAGAAAAACAAGAAGGAAGCTAAAGAAGAGGAGGCTTCAATAGAGGAAGAGGCTCAAAAAATAATTGGAGAGGAAGAGGAAATAGCCAAGGAAGAGGTTCCTACTTTTCAACAATGAAATTCTATCACTATAATTAGGTGGGACATCATGCCTATAGGTTTCAAGAGAAATCATCTACTTCTCAGGGAGGAGACAAGAGAGTTAACTTTGTGCAAGAGGAGTCTAGTGGTGCAAACAAACACCATGAGGTACCCCTGGGATAAGAGGAAGGAAAAAATCTGATGATAAGGACAACACTGATCAAAGAACCAGTGAGAGAGGAGCCAAGCCAGTGAATATCACTTTTTAGAGTGAAATTCAAGATTATGGGCAAGGTATGTAGAGTCATCATAGACTTAGGGTCTACTAATAAGATTGAATCAGAGGAGGTAGTTAGTAATCAAAAAATGAAGAGGATTCCACATAGAAAACCATACAAGGTTACTTGGTTGAACAAAGGACAACATGACCTTGTGAATGAAAAAGTATGGGTGGATTTATCAATTGGAAGATATAAAGATAAGGTATTATGTGATGTCTTACCTATGGATGCATGTCACCTTTTACTTGGTATACCATGGAAATTTGACATACAAGCCATGCATGATGGAACTAAGAATGCATATTCCTTCAAGAAGTATGGCGTGACTTTCAAAATCTGGTCACTTTTGGAAGAAGGAGAAGTGAATAATTAAGGCCCTAATGTCCTATTGGTGATTGAGAAGGAGTTTCTAGAAGCTCTTTGAGAAGGAGAGGGAGTAGGATATGCTTTGGTTTTGAAGCTAAAGGAAGAAGATGTAGAGAAGACAATAAAGAGGACATAGATTCCCAAAGAAGTAAAAGAGTTTCTTCAAGAGTACAAAGACGTTGTCAGTGATGGAAAACCAATAATCCTACCCCCTAAGAGAGGTATTAGTCACCAAATTGACTTTATCCTAGGAGCTACCCTTCCCAACAAAGCTACCTATAAGATGACCCCTCAACAAAATTAAGAAATTGCCAAGCAAATCCAAGAGCTCCTCAACCAAGGCCTCATTAGAAAGACTATAAGGCCATGTGTTATACCCACTATCCTAGCACTCAAAAAGGGAGGAACTTAGAGGCTATGCACTAATTCCAAAGCCATTAAAAAAATAACCATTAGGTATAGGTTTACTATTCATAGGATAGAAGACCTAATGGACTATTTAGGAGGAGAAAAATATTTTACAAAGATTGACCTAAAGAGTGGTTATCATCAAATCATGGTCAATGAAGGGGATGAATGGAAGACAACTTTCAAAACTATAGAAGGTTTAAATGAATGGCTTGTGATGCTAATTGGGCTATTAAATTCCCCATCTACATTCATGAGACTGATGAATGAAGTGCTCAAGGACTACATTGGAAAGTTTGTTTTAGTGTACTTGGATGATATCCTAATCTTTAGTAGGACTAAATAAGAACACCTAAAGCATCTGCAAGTTGTGTTCAAGGGACTAAATTAAGAAAAGGTTATGATCAACTTGGACAAGTGTGAATTCCTAAAGCAGGAGTTAGTATATCCTAAGTTTGTATTTTCACATGGAAACCTCAAGATGGATCCAAGAAAAGTGGAAGCCATTGTCAACTGGCCTACTCCGAAATCTGCAATAGAGGCGAGAAGCTTTCATGGTTTAGCTCAATATTACGGGAAGTTCATTAATATGTTTAGTGATATTTGTACTCCTATTCTAGACACCATAAAAGGTGGAATGGAGAATATTTTTTTATGGAATGGGAAAGCTGACCACAGATTTGAGTTTTTGAAAAATAAGATTGCCACTCAACCTATCTTAGTCTTACCAAGTTTTGAGAAATTTTTAACACTTGAGTGTGATGCTAGCAATGTTTCCATTGGGGTAGTTCTAAGCCAAGAAGGGATACCAATGGCTTTCCATAGTGAGAATCTTAGTGATGATAAGAGGAAGTATTCTTCCTATGACTTATAGATGTATTCTCTAGTCCAAGAACTAAGAAAATGGAGGCACTATCTTCTTCCAAAGGAATTTGTGGTGTATTCAGACAATCAAGCACTTAGCTTTCTGAATTCACAAGAAAAGATTAGTCACAAGCACATGAAATGGGTGGAGTAATTGTAGGCTTACACCTTCCACATCAAACAAAATATAGGAGTTTAGAAAAAAGTGGCTGATGCACTTAGTAGAAGACTTTTTACAGTACAAGAAGTACAACTGCAAAGCATGGGAACTAATAGTTTCAAAGACCTATATGCTGAAGATGAATACTTTGCAAAATATACAAGGTATGTAAGGAGTATAAGAATCATTTCCATAGTGAATTTTATGAATATACTATGTAATATGACCTATTGTTTAAAGGGAGTCAGTTATGTGTCCCTAGAGGAAAAATTAAGGAAAATATGATCCAAGAAAAGCACAATGGTGCACTTACTGGTCATTTTAGAGTCAAAAGACTCAAGAGTTAGTGAAGAAGTTTTACTTTTGGCGTAAAATGAATTTGGATATTAGAAAGTATGTGGAATGTTGTGTGGTGTGTCAGAAAGCCAAGGGCACATCCTCCAATGCATGCCTTTATCAACCTCTCCCCATTCCAAGTAGACCTTGGGAATGTTTAAGCATGTATTTTGTTGTGGGATTGCCAAAGACAAAGCAAGGAATGGACAATATCTATGTCATAGTTGATAGATTCAGTAAGATGGCACATTTTCTCCCATGTAAGACAGTGCATGATGCTTGTCACATTTCACAATTGTTCTTCAAGGAAGTGGGAAGAATCCATAGCTTACCGTTAAGCATAGTCTCACATAGAGACACTAACTTCATGAATCACTTTTGGAAGACATTGTGGAAAAAATTGGGAACCAATATGTCCTTTGGATCTGCATATCACCCTCAGATATATTGTCAAACTATGGTGGTTAATAGAATCCCTGGGAACCTTTTGAGGTGTATCACAAAGGAGTATGGTAAGACTTGGGATCAACTCTTAGGAAAGACAGAGTATGCATACAATGATATTGTAAAAAAGACTACTGGAATGAGTCCCTTTGAAATTGTTTATGGAATACACCCTAGAGGAATATTTGAGCTCAGAGAACTAAAAGATGGATCCAAGGGTAGTGGTTATGTTGAATAATTTGCACACTCCAAAAAAGAGGTGAATGAAATAATGAGAAAGACTCTAATAGACAATAGAGAAAAAATTAAGAAAAAGGTGGATGAAAGGAAAAATGATGTCCAATTTCAAGTAGGGGATATTTTTATGGTTCATCTGAACAAATCAAGACTAATGAAGGGAGTGCCCAATAAGTTGCAAATGAGAAGATTGGGGTCATGGACTATTCTGGCCAAATATGGCAACAATTCCTACAAGGTAGAGCTCCATGAGGATATTGGTTTGCCTCCAGTTTTCAATGTTGTAGATCTATTCCTCTAGAAGGGGCCTACTCTAGATCTAGACCAGATCCTTACTGAGGTTATAAAAGAAGTAGAAGACTTGAATTTGAACCCTACACCACCTAAGAGAGCAGTGAAGATAATTAACACAAGGGCCTACAAGAAGACCAGACAGAGGAAATACTATGAGAACCTGATCAAATGGAATGCAAAAGGAGATGAAGAGGCAACTTGGACCAAGGAGACAGAGTTCAAGAAGCTAGGCATTGAATCCAAATTACTCAATCCAAGGATGGAGTGAAATATTTTTGTTTGGGGGAGGATGGTGCAGGAGCACCTAGGCTAAATCCATAATCCAAATTTTTTTTTGGCTTGTACTAACCTTATCCAAGTTAGTAAATTTATTTTTGACCTTAGAGGGTCTTGCAAGTGTGTTCCTAGGTGTATTTGACTAGGTTCAATCCAACCTAGATGTTTAATGCTTTTTTAGTAGTTAGTGCTAGATTAAGCCTAAAATGGGAAAATGGATTAAAGAGCCTTCAAGGCTTAGGACAGGATAGAAATGTGCCTAAAAAGTCCTCTAGAATTTTTTAACACCATTCTAGGTCGATTAGAGGTCATTGGTGTTTGTTTTATGCAAAGTTGTCAAAGTTGTCAAAATGTTGCATGACAACATTTCCAACTGTTGAAAGTTGCATGACAACATTTGGAAGAATAGGATTCTCTTTGAAGAATGATGGTGGGTGGTTAATTTAATTTCCTATAAATCATGGGGAAGGCATATTTATACATGGAGGATCCCATTTCCCAAGGGAGATTGATGTAATTTGATTGATTTGAATGTGAAGAGAAGCTTTGAGTTTTGGTTTTTGCATATAGTCGACTTGTTTTGAGTTTGTGAGTTAGTAGATGGATTGAACCAAGTGATAAAGTGTTGTAATAGTGTGGTAGAGATAGTTTTAAGAACATTTTGTTCAGCTGTGTAATTGTTTTGAGTTCATTAGTTTAGTTTTTCAAATTTTTTTTTTGGAGTATAGTTGTTGGTGTTGTTTTAGCAGTTTTAGGGAAAATGGATCCCCCATAGATCTCCACCATATAAATAATCACATATTAGAGGGATATGGAAGGGAATTCATTTTATACTATAAATATGGAAGGAAGATCCCAGAAGTGACAGCTATCTAATTTTAAAGTCATGTCCTAGGCGAGTTCAGTGTACCTAGTTAGGTGCATGACAGTGAACTAATGGTGTGTAATTGCAGGGGAAATATTGGGAACATGAAACCAAGCATGGTTTCAAAATTATAGAGTTAATATAGAAACCTCTTGAGAGGGTTAGGCATTAACCAATCCATTAAGTTATATTTCCAAATAGAAATTAGAAGACTGCACAAAAATAGCCTTATTTTCCCTATTAGCCCTGAATTCTAGGAACCTACTATACAAAGGCCCTAGAATATTAAGACCACAAAAATCCTTTGTGTCTAAGAAAATGGTGTCTAAATATCAATTTTTTTTTGTTTTTTTTGGGATTTTTGAGAGAGAAGTGAGAAAAACCCACTGATTAGGGAAAATTGACCTATTAGGCCTACAAGACCAATTTCATTGATTGTCTTGAGATTGATTGAGAAACCATTGATGACCTATTGAAAAGGGATTATATGAGAGGAAAGAAGTTGTATCAACAAGAATTTCACCCCCTACAACACTTCTGAGAAGATGGAGATGAAATTGCACTTGGAGACATCCAAGAAGGAGTAAGGATTTGAAGAGTATTTAGTTGATAGTTACCTCAAGGTGAAGCACAAAAGAATCCAACTCATAGACTGGTGTTGGATGGGTTATAGGATAATTAAGCTAGATCTTGGGAGATCCTAGGAGAAAGGATAGGATCTTGTGAAGACTAGGAATGAAAAATGTCCTAGGAATAGACTTGTGAAAGAACCCCAAAGAATGTTTCTATCATTGAGTTAGCACCTTCTGTGGAGAACTTTAAGATGAGTGGAGTATCACCTTTATTGATCGGGAGTCATATATTAGGAACCTAGTTTGGAAAGTTGTCTTCAGGGTAGATATGTTTACGAATGGCTCAATGAAGGAAAAATTGTGTGTAGAACCTAGAGGCTCCCTATGAAAGTGCTATGAGAGCCAAAATTTTGGGAAATGTGGAAGTTATATGGTAGATTTAGAATCAGTGGGTGAATAAACCATGGTGACAAATGCCAAATTAGCCAAGAAAGTAGAAGACCAAGAAGAGGAAAATATATTGCTTAGAGAGAAGTTGGAGTAGCTAGAAATCAAATTGGGTGAGTTAGAAGTGAAGACTGAAGAATTGAGTGTCAAGGTGACTGAAAAGAAGATAAGGGAAAAGGAGTTGTAGTAGAGGATGAAGTTTCTGAACCAAATCCTATGATACTAGAAGAACCATTTCTTAAAGCCCTAAATGCCTTGTTTGGAAAGCATTAGAAGGATTACCACTCTTTAGTGGAAGGATGGAACCAAACCTAGTAATGGAATGGATAGAGGGTCTGGAAAATCTTTTTGAATGTGAGGGCATAATTGAAGCACAAATGGTCAAGGTGGCTAAATCAAGATTAAGAGGGGATACTTTAACATGGTGGATGTTTGTTCAAACAAAAAGGAAAAAGGAGGGAAAGAATCCAATTGCCACTTGGAAAGGCATAATTTCTAATATCAAAGAGACTTACGTACCTAAAGAATATCAGATTCAAATTCATAGAAAGAGGCATAATTTAAGGTAGAATGATGTTGATGTTAGTACATACACAGAAAAGTATCAAAAGTTGTGTTGGAGGTCGAATTTGACAAATGATGAAAGTATCAATGTTGCAAGATAATTGAATGGATTGAGAAAGAACATCCAAGAAGATATTAGCTTGCTAAGTCCTATCACAGTCCTAAAGTGCTATCGATTGGCGCTCAAGGTGGAAGAGAAGAACAAAAAGAAGCATGAGTAGGGTAATAGGGGAAGATGTAGAGGAAGAGACAGTAGAGACCATAGAGGATGTTTTAGTGGAAGGAGAAAAAACCAAAGATCCCAAGGGGAATCAAAGCTAGAGAAACACAATGTCGATTCTAGTAACAAAGGTAGCTATAGAGGAAGGGGATCTAGCAGCAACAATATATGTAGGTCAGGACGATGAGGGAGAGGGTCCTATTTGTTCACGATGAAGTTTTATAATTGTCATCAATTTTGGATCCCTATAGATGCTCTGAGAATAATTCTTCATTCCAGGGAGGGGATAGGAGGGTAAATTATATGTTCAAGAGGATACTACAACTATGAAATCACCCCAAGTGAGTTTAGACTCATAGGTTTGTGAAGACCTCATGATAAGAAGGTTCTTGATCAAAGAATCTATGAAAGAGGAGTCAATCAAAAGAAGATCCTTGTTTAGGATTAATTGCAAGATTTTTGGAAAGTATGAAAGGTTTTAGTGGATTCAGGGTCCACAGATAACATAATATTAGTAGAGGTAGTGAGTAAACTAAAACTACAAAGAATTCCACATACTAACCCCTATAGAGTTACCTGGCTCAACAAAGGGAAATATATTTTAGTGAGTGAGAAAGCTTGGGTGGAATTAACTATAGGAGGTTAGAAAGATAAAATTTTGTGTGATGTTTCACTAGTGGATGTATGCCACCTGCTATTGGGTAGGCCATGGCATTATGACAGAAAGGCAGTTTATCATGGAGAAAGGAACTCATACACTTTTCAAAAATATGGAGTCACTTATAAAATTTAGTACATAGGAGATGGTGGAGAGGGTAAGTCTATTAGCCCTAATGTGTTATTTGTAGGTCAAAAATAATTCTTGCATAGTCTAAAAGAGGGAGAAGGA
The DNA here is from genome assembly GCA_018584345.1 of Thuja plicata. Taxonomy (NCBI): domain Eukaryota; kingdom Viridiplantae; phylum Streptophyta; class Pinopsida; order Cupressales; family Cupressaceae; genus Thuja; species Thuja plicata. The sequence continues at coordinate 2,193,454 of MU228019.1, forward strand.
ATTGGATTTCCATAGTGGTAAAGCCTAAGGAAGAGAAGAAAGATAAGAAGTTGAATGCCCCTGTAGAAGTGCAAACTCTGTTAGATTAGTTCAAAGACATCATTAGTGATGGAACACCTTCCACTTTAAAACTAAAAAAAAGCCATAAGCCATCAGATTGACTTCATCCCAGGGGATTCCTTGGCTAACAAAGCTTCTTACAAGATGACACCACAACAAAATTGAGAAGTGGCCAAATAAGTCCAATAACTTCTTGATAGTGGATTGATTAGGAAAAGCATTAGACCATGTATAGTTCCCACAGTTTTGGCACTTAATAAAAGTGGAACATGGAAATTGAGTACTAATTCAAGAACCAAAAATATAATTATAATAAGATATAGATTTCCCATCCCAAGGGAGGACCTTATGGACTATTTAGGAGGTGCATAGTATTTCACCAAGATAGACCTTAAAAGTGGCTATCACCAAATCGAAATGAAGGAGGGGGATGAATGGAAGAAATCATTCAAAACTACAAAGGGCCTATATGAGTGGTTTTTTATTCCATTTGGACTTAAAAATAATCCTAGCACATTCGTGAGACTCATGAATGAAGTCCCAAGAGATTACATTGGTAAATTTGTAATTGTTTATTTAGATTATATCTTACGTTTTAGTAAAACTAAAGAAGATAATATTAAGAATTTAGAAATTGTACTAAACAAGTTGCATAAAGATCAACTAACCATCAATTTGGAGAAATGTGAGTTTATGAAGAAGGAGCTTGTCCATCTTGGCTTTGTGGTCTCAAAAGGTAATTTGAAGATGGATCCCTAAAAGGTTAAAGCAATACTCAGCCAACCCACTCAAAAGACATCTAGTGAGGTGAGGAGTTTCCATGGCTTAGATCACTTTTATATGAAGTTCAATAGGATTCATGGTTTACCACCCAACATAGTGTCTTATAGAGACTCCAAGTTCACTGATCATTTTTGGAAAACATTATAGAAAAGATTGGGAACAAACTTATCATTTGGTAATGCATACCATCCTAAAATAGATGGGCAGACATAAGTTGTAAATAGGACACTTGGAAACCTCTTGAGATGTCTGAAAAGGAGTATGGGAAAGCATGGGATGAAGTTATTCATCAATCTAAATATGAATACAATGATATTGTTAATGGGACAATATGGAAGAGTCCATTTGAAATTATTTATGGTCTACATTCAAGGAGTGTATTGGAGGTTAGAGACCTTGGAGAAATGGAAAAGAGAAGTGGTTTTGCAGAGGATTCTTCCCAATCCATATTAGAGGTTCATTAAAAAGTTAAGCACACCTTAATGGAGAAAACCCAAAAGATCAAGGACATAGCTGAGTTAAAAAGGAGGGAGGTTCACTATTAGGTGGGTGACTTAGTAATGGTTCATTTGAAAAAAACAAGATTACCAAAAGGAGTCCCTAGAAAATTGCAAATGAGGAGACTTGGCCCATGTGACATCCTGGAGAAGTATGGTTCCAATGATTACTAGATTGATTTTCTCGGAGACATAGCCTTATCTCATATGTTCAATGTGGCACACTTAATTGCATATAAGGGTCCTAGTTCAAAAGCTCTTCAAGAAGTACCTCCTATTGCAGAGATGGTTCTTGAGTTACACCAATTGTCAATTTAGTCAAAACCAAAAGGTGAGAGGATCATGGGATCTATAGTTGAAAAGAAAACTAGACACAAAATATATATAGAACACCTAGTTAAGTGGATAGATACATCTAATGCTGAGGCTACATGGGTTCCTAAAATTCATTTTCAAAAATAGGCATTGATCCTCTACTCTTGTCACTTCCTGTGACTTGAGTTCTTTCACTATGGGAGAATGGTGTAGGGACACCTAGGCATTTTAGTGTAAAGACATTTTTTTTTGTTTAATAAGCCTTGTATAGGTCAATTTGTGAATAAGGATGGTTTTTAAGTCCATTGGGTGTATTGGGAAAGTTTTGAGAGTTTCAATTCTTGTTGTCACAAAGGTGGTCAAGTTAGTCCTAATTGGCCCAATGTTGTCAGGTATACAAAAAACATGGGTACATGGAGGAAAATGATGTAATAGGTACACTAAAACCTTGTTGATATGTTTTAAGAGTCTTAGGACAATATCCCTGATCATTTGGTGAATTTTTGAGTTGATTAGGATAGAGATGTCATGTAATGTGCACAATTTGTAATAATAACTTTACAATTTTGGAAAGTTTCTTTGACAAGTTTGGAAAATAGGTGCATCTAGTGCCAAGATCAATTATGGGTATGCGCAGGTGGTTAAAAATTATTGTAAAACCATAAAAAGACATCTAAAGACCATCATGAAAGGTTGGATGCCATTTGAAACATTTTGCAATTATGAAGACTAGGCATTTTTATTGGCAATTTGTGTATGGAGGCGTTGTAGCTCGAGAAACTCTTAGTTTTAGATTGGTTTAAGCATGTTTTGATTATATATAGTTGCATTAGGTTATTTTATTTCCTTGAATTCTTTTATGTGCATAGATTTGGGTTTTTTTGTTTTGTTAAGAAAAATTCAAATAGCAGACTGTGATCCCTAGCAGTTACTGAGGTTTAAATTGAGAAATGGCTCCAACTTGATTATCCACCATGGAAATCCAAAAACCATTGAGGGTTTACAACTAGATTACCTCTACATATTTTTCCTATTGGAATTTTTCCAAAATATTTTTATTTATTTATTATTGCAATCAATCCCTACACAAGAAATTTGAGAGCCCTCGTAGGAACTTGAAGAGTGCAAACATTGTGAATTGCAAGAGTAAATTGGGAAATGAAATCCAATGATACAAAACTGTGTAAAGAGGCTAGGGAAAGCCTTGAAAAAAATCTAGAATCCCATTCAATTTATTTGGTTAGGATTTGAATAGAAAAGACATTTGCAGGCCTAATCCTAGCTACTAGTGCCAAACTTTTTTTGGTCCCCCAAAAGCAATAGGGCATACGCCCTATAGGGCACACGCACTATAGGACGTATGTGCTATTGCTTGGATTTCCCAAGCGTAATATTGAACAATCCAAGAAAACACGTGCACCCTATTAAACCCCTTAGGACCCATTAGGACACATTAGGACACAGTAGGACTCATTAGGACCCCTTAAAACACATTAATATTCATAGGACCTAATGTTTCCTAAGGGGTTGTAATGGGTTATAAGTCATCCTAGGAACCCTTAGTACCCATTACGACCCCTTATGACCCATTATAGAACATTAGGACCCATTGTAACCCCTTAGAACACATTAATAGTCATAGGACTCTTTAGAGAGAGAGAAAGAAGGTGAGGACCCATTATGACCCCTAAAAATCCCTCTTTCTACATCATAAGGGTAATAAGGATTGTCAAGGGGTCCTAGGATACATTAATGTGTCCTAAGACCCCTTACCGTAAACTAATGAATGGTAAGGGGTCTTAACAGATCCTAAGACACATTAATGTGTCCTAGGACCCCTTATGACCCCTAAGATGCATGGTAAGGGGTCCTAAGAAAAATTAATGTGTTGTAGTACCCCTTATGACCCATCTCTACATCTTAGGGGTAGTAGTATTGTTAAGGGGTCTTAGGACACATTAATGTGTCCTAGAACCCCTTAGACCCATTACAACACCCTCAAACCCCTTACCATACACTAATAAATGGTAAGGGGTCCTAAAATACATTAATGTGTCCTAGGACCTTTCATGACCCCTTGAAAAATTTTAAGACACCTAAGATGTATGATAAGGGGTCCTAAGAGGTCATAAGGGATGCTAGGACACATTAATGTTGTAGGAGTCATTAATGTATCATAGGACCCATTACAACCCCTTAGGACCCATTAGGACAAATTAAGACTCATTAGGACCCCTTAAAACAATTTAATAGTCATAGGACCCATTAGAGAGAGAGAGAGAGAGAGAGAGAGAGAGAGAGAGAGAGAGAGAGAGAGAGAGAGAGAGAGAGAGAGAGAGAGAGAGAGAGAGAGAGTGTGTGTGTGTGTGTGTGAATAATATTAGGAGATTTATTTGAATGGAATGATAAGATTAAGAAGTAGGTGAGAGTTAGCTAGAGATGTTTACTTTTCGAAACACCTTGTTGAATTCAATGATTATAGACATACCAGGAGATGTGAGAGACAAGGTGAACTAAGAGACAAATGACATTTATCATGTGCCTAGAAATTTAGATTATGATTCATGTGAATAAACACACATTACTAATATTAGATAGAAAAGAATAATGAATTAATTAAGTAAATAAAAAATATTTACTTAATTAATAGTAGAAAAGGTGAAAATTAGATAAATAAATAGATAATAATTTTTTTTAAATTAGTAGAAGAATTAACACACACATATATATATATATATCAACACACACACACACACACACAGAGTCACCATAGGACACTCTTTAGAGTTCTAAGTGGTTCTATTATATCATAAGGGGTCATAATTGGTCCTAAGTGATCCTACAACCCTTCAGGAACCTTTAAAACCCCTTAGGACATATTAGGACCCATTAGGATCTCTTAGGACACATCAGGACCTCTTACAACCCCTTCAAATTCATTAATCATTGTAGGACACACTAATGTGCTCTAATGTGTCCTAATGTTTCCTTAGGGGTTGTAATGGGTTATAAGTCATCCTAGGAACCCTTAGTACCCATTACAACCCCTTAGGACCCATTATAGCCCCTTAAGACAGTGAGGACCCATTATGACCCCTTAAGATCCCTCTCTCTACATCTTAAGGGTCATAAGGATTGTCAAGGGGTCCTATGATACAATAATGTGTACTAAGACCCCTTACCATAGAGTAATGAATGGTAAGGGGTCTTAAGGGATCCTAAGACACATTAATGTGTCCTAGGAGCCCTTATGACCCCTTATGGCCCTTTAGGACCCCTAAGATGCATGGTAAGGGGTCCTAGGACAAATTAATGTGCCTTAGTACCCCTTATGACCCATCTCTCTACATCTTAGGGGTTGTATTATTGTGAAGGGGCCTTAGGACACATTAATGTGTCCTAGGACCCCTTAGACCCCTTACAACCCCTTAGGACCCTTACCATAGAGTAATAAATGGTAAGGGGTCCTAATACACATTAATGTGTCCTAGGACCTTTCATGACCCCTTACAAACTTTCAAGACACCTGAGATGTATGATAAAGGGGTGCTAAGAGGTCATAAAGGATACTAGGACACAATAATGTTGTAGGAGTCATTAAGGTATCATAGGACCCCTTAAGGCACCTTACAACCCCTTAGGAACCCTAAGAATACATCTTAGGTGTCCTAGTATACATTAAGGTGTCTTAAGGGGTCATAAGAAAAATTAATGTGTTTTACGACCCCATAAGACCCCTAAGGTGTACTCTTAGGCTTCTTAAGGGGTTGTAAGGGATCATAAGGGGTTGTAGGATGCATTAATGGGTGTTAGCACCCCTTAAGGCACCTTATCACCCCTTAGGAACCCTAAGAATACATATTAGGGATTCTAGTAAACATCAAGGGGTCATAGGACACATAACTGTGTCTTAGGAACCCTTTAGAGAGAGAGAGAGAGAGAGAGTATTAGGGGTTGTAAGGGGTCTAAAGGGGTCCTAAGACACAGTAATGTGTCCTATGACCCCTTGATGTGTACTAGGACCCCTAATATCTATTATTATGGTTCCTAAGGGGTGATAAGGTGTCTTAAGGGGTCCTAACACCCATTAATGCATCCTACAACCCCTTATGATCCCTTAAAACCCCTTAAGAAGCCTAAGAGTACATCTTAGGCATTTTATGGGGTCGTAAAACACATTAATTTGTCTTATGACCCCTTAAGACACCTTAATCTATACTAGGATGCCTAAGATGTATTCTTAGGGTTCCTAAGGGGTCGTAAGGTGTCTTAAGGGGTCCTATGATACATTAATGACTCCTACAACATTAATGTGTCCTAGCATCCCTTATGACCTCTTAGGACCCCTTATCATACATCTTAGGTGTCTTAAAAGTTTGTAAGGTGTAATGAAAGGTCCTAGGGCACATTAATGTGTTTTAGGACCCCTTAGGACCCCTTACCATTTATTAGTGTATGGTAAGGGGTCCCAGGGGGTTGTAAGAGGTCTAAGGGGTCCTAGGGCACATTAATGTCTCCTAAGACCCCTTAACAATACTATTACCCCTAAGATGTAGAGAGATGGGTCATAAGGAGTACTATGACACATTAATTTGTCCTAGGACCCCTTAGGACCCCTTACCATGCAATTTAGGGGTCCTAAAGGGCCATAAGGGGCCATAAGGGGTCCTAAGACACATTAATGTGTCTCAGGATCCCTTAAGACCCCTTATCATTGATTAGTATCTGGTAAGGGGTATTAGGACACATTAATGTATCCTATGACCGCTTAACAATCCTTATGACCCTTAAGATGTAGAGAGAGGGATCTTAAGGGGTCATAATGGGTCTTGACTTTCTTTCTCTCTCTCTGTCTCTAAAGAGTACTATGACTATTAACGTGTTCTAAGGGGTTATAATGGGTCCTAATGTTTTATAATGGGTTGTAAGGGGTTGTAAGGGGTAGTAAGGGTTCCTAGGATGACTTATAACCCATTACAACCCCTTAGGAAACATTAGGACACATTAGAGCCCATTAGTGTGTCCTATAATGATTAATTAATTCAAAGGGGTTGTAAGAGGTCCTAATGTGTCCTAAGAGATCCTAATGGGTCCTAATATGCCCTAAGGGGTTTTAAAGGTTCCTGAAGGGTTGTAGGATCACTTAGGACCAATTATGACCCCTTATGATACAATAGAACCACTTAGAACTCTAAAGAGTGTCCTATGGTGATTAATGCTCTCTCTCTCTCTAATGGGTCCTATGACTATTAATGTCTTTTAAGGGGTCCTAATGAGTCCTAATGGGTCCTAATGGGTTCTAAGGGGTTGTAATGGGTCATAAGGGTTCCTAGGACCACTTAGAACCCATTATAGCCCCTTATGAAACATTAGTACACATTATAACGCATTAGAGCCCATTACTGTGTCCTACAATGATTAATGTGTTCTAAGGGGTCTTAAGAGGCCTCATTCTATCCTAAGGGGTCATAATGGGTCCTAAGGGGACCTAGGACCACTTACGACATATTATGACCCCTTATTATACATTAAAACTTTTTAGAACCATGAAGAGTGTCCTTAATCAAGTCAAGGGATTAGGTTATAATCAATAGTCCACTAAGAATCATGTTGAAGACAATGTGTTGATTCTTGAAATTTGGCTAAGTCTGAAATTTCCTAAAAATCCTCAAAATCTTGAATCATTATCTTAACTCCTATGAAGCTAAAACCACTCTCAAATATCTTGGAAGTATATACATAAAATGTAACTTAAGTATAAGTAAATTATACTTAAATGTTACATTTTATTTATTGACCTCTCTCTCTCTCTCTCTCTCTCTCTCTCTCTCTCTCTCTCTCTCTCTCTCTCTCACATTTTGTGTGTCTAATATAGGGCGTATGCCCTATAGCACTTATAGGGCGTACGCACTATAGGGCGTACGCCCTTAGAACAACATTGAATATAGTTCGTACACCCTTAGAATGACATTTCAAAGTTTACCAAACCTAAGGCTTGGATTTGCCTTGGAGTTCCAACCCAAAGGCTTGGAGGATTCAAATAGGTCTGAGATGTGTTTTCCAATAAACTTACAAAAAATAACATTTTTCTTGTGTGCTCCCTGTCAGGTTTGCACGTGGTTCAATAACAATAAAATCAGGTGGCATGATATTGTAGATCTCTCTAATAGCTATCTAACCATGTAATTTATTTTGAATTCTCATTATATTAAGCTTTTCATCTCTAATTTCTTTTCTAAGTATGTCTGATTTTTGTCAAAAACCAACGTGTACTCATTTGGGCTTAGATTGTGGCTCAGTCATCGAATTCTGAAAAAATTACATTGTCAGAAACTAGACTCCATTCTACACACTTTAAAAAAAGAAGAAGTTTTGATTTTCAATTAGTTTTCAATGATTTCTACTGGGAGCACACATAAATTTCATGTTTTCTAGACGTGTCCACTTCGGAAAATTGCAAAAAATCACACTTTCATCAAAACATTAGTAGAAAAATCTGTGATAAACTAGGTGGTGTTAGCTGATTTCTCACTGGAGCGATTAAGTTTTTTTTTGTAAAAAGTTAACATTTTAGGGGGAGCACTCTAGACGCTATGTTACATTTTTTCATAAAAAATAGGACCACTTTTTGTGATCCCCCTTTTTGAGGGCCTTAATCTCCACCATTTCTAAAATAAATTAGTAGTTTAGAAACTAGATTCGGATTAGAACAACTCTTGTTTTTGTCACATTTTAAAATTTTGAGTGTAACTATCCACAATTTCTCGTAGAAGTTCTGAGTTTGCTGATTTCAGAAAAAAAAAAAAAAAGTGGCATATTATACCCCCTTTTTGGTCCCCCATCTTTATTTACTTACCCTATATATTTGTGTGTGTGTGTGTGTGTGTGTGTTTTGTATGCACACACACACACACACACACACACATGTACATATATCCTTTTCATTTGTTGTTTTGACCTCTATTGTTCTTCATGTTATGTTTGGTCATTATTGTGTGGGACTTGGTTCTCCTTGTTCTTGTGGGTGCATTTCGTCAACATTCCTTCCATAATGATTAAATGAAAAGTTAAAAATAAATAGATGACTATCTTATCAAATAAAAACATAATAAAAATAATGCTATTAAATTTTTTTGTTTTTAATCAAGTTAAAAATAAATAGATGACTATCTTATCAAATAAAAACATAATAAAAATAGTGCTATTAAATTTTTAATATTTAATTAAATGATTAAATATCACTAAATTTAAAGAAGTAGCATATTATAACATATGAAAGCCAATGATTAAATTAATATCAATTAATTATTAAGTGCCTATGATTAATTAGATATTGTCACTTGTCGAATCAATTTGTATTATAATTGAATTAATTATTATAACATAATTGTTGAGTAACTTATAAATCCACAATGATTGAAAAGAAGATTAATATACCATAAGACCTAACAATATTATTATTATCAATATTTTGACATGTTATTAATAATTTTGGCTTTATGTGGTGATTTTTCCTATTAGATAGGAAGTTGAATTTAGTAAAATAAGAAAGTTTAATTTTGTGAAAGAAAGATAATATTCTATAAAATGAAATTCAAAATATTTAAGCAGTAATAAAATTAATTAACATTTCTATATCTTCCTGTGAATGGGAATTGGAGAGTTTCTAGGCATTGATAAGTTTCTTTCTTCTCTTTTTTAGCTTTCCATTGTAAGGAAGCAAAGGTGTGTGGAAATGCTTCCTACGCTAATCTTGAGAGGACGATTATACAAATTTCAACTTAAAGAATTACAGCGATTCAAAGAAACACATTCAAGAGTTTAAATGAAATAACCATAAACACATAATACCGTGATTATCGTGGGGAAAACCCTTACGGGAGAAAAACCCCACATTCTAAAACCTACATAATGTATTATCAAATCAAAGAAGATTACAATACACTTGCAATGCAAGTTCTTACAAGAGCATCACCTCAACTCAAGCTTGGAGAGACACTACTAGCATCCTTCTGGCACCTTGCCTTGCAAACAAAACTCCATGATACAAACTCCTCCCCAAGCCCTCCTTATATAGTGATTTTACAACCTGGAAACCACTTGTGGTTTTACAAAACCATGAGCTTAACCACCATGCCACATGTTTCCCATTTTTGACATTTACATTTCCAAGATGGAAAAAGAACCAGGTTAAAATAGTAATCCCGTCCGTAATTTTGTCCCCTTGTTTAGACCTTCATAAAGGTCATAAAACAAACTAACTATGCTCTAAAAATGGCCCTCCTATATTCTACTATGTACAAGGCTCATTTTTGACAACTCACTAACCATTTTCCAA
>MU228019.1:2222291-2233478 GCA_018584345.1 Thuja plicata
GGGTTGGCTCCTAACAGGGCTCACTTTAGAAGAGTGAAAATTTGGGGTACCGGTCCCAGTGGTTTTTCCCTTAATAGGGTTTCCATGTTAAAATCCTTGTGTTATGTGTGTATGGTTTATTACTTTAATGTTTTACATTTCACATATGCATTTATGGATTGATTGGTATACTTTGCATATTTACTGAGCATCGGTAAATAAGTTTTACTATCTATCGGTAATCAAGGAGAAGAAGGACAGACAAGGTAAACTGACAGACATTCATTTGTTTCAAGTAATTCAAAGGCATACATCTTGTAGGGACTTAATAATCTGAGGTGTATTAATTGGTGGATTAAGGTTTAGAAGGATAAATTATTTAAGGCCACTGATTCACCCCCCCCCTCTTAGTTATTACTAACAGTCCAGCCGGTTTACTAAGGTATGGTTGTCGAGTATGATTGTGTAAATATAATTAATTATCTTAAAGGAAATGATGCCCCTAGTTGGATGATCAAAACTTTAATCCTTAGTTGTATCAATATGCTAAATTATTTTAATGAATATAAGGTGAATCATGTACTTTGAGAGGGGGAATATTGGGATGATAGATTGGCTAATCTAGGTGTTCATTAAAAACATGCTTAATTGGTAGATTAATGACAAAATCCCAAAAGAGATAAAAAATCCTTATCCAAAATCATTATGCGAAATGCTAAATTTAATCCACTCTATGAAATGATGAGCTCCAATGCGCGAAAGGGTTTTTAGATGTGACCCTTTTTATTATGACGTCTCTTCCTATTTCCATTTTTGTAAGCTTGGCTTCCTTCATTTAGTAACTTAGTTATCTGGTCACTGCTTCTTGTAGTGAGTTTCACATCATGGGAGGTAACAAGAAAAAAATTCTGCCTATTCTATGTCACAAATTAAAAGAATAATACATGGTCTAGAGTGAGCTCTTAGGTAGCAGACTCTCACCTTATATGGAGATCTTACATGGTTTGGACCCTCAAGTTACATATTATTTCATGGAAGGATGGAAGGAGGGTGTTTTCAAGGTGTATGAGATGGATCTCGAAATCATACAGTAATTGATTTCTAAATTTTCTAATACTCTAGTTGAGGGAATGGAATTTTATAGGGATAGAAAGTGTGTGAATAAGGTACTAGTGATTTTATTCCTTATTGGAGAGGGATAAGATTAAAATAACCATAGATGGTGGGAATGAAATATCCTCCAATAAGGCTCATTTGGTGGATGTGTCTAAGGTTATCACATGGTATGTCATCCTAGACTTTTTTTTAGCCTCTTTAGCTACCATTTTTTTATTCTCATTCACTTTAGGAATGATAAGTGTATTTATCTATTGTGTTATTTTGTTTTATCCTTGTGTAATATCCTTAAATATATTTTCAAAAACCCTTATTTTCCAATGTTACATGATGGGTTGATACTCGTTATTATGGAGTATGTGAAGTCTCTATTTTCCCAAAATATCCCTAAACCCAAGAATGACATTGAGCTTTAGAAGAATGTTCACTATCATTATGAGGACCTCTTAGTTGGTCCTGATTATGTCCTCTCAAGTGAGGAAGTTTTGTTTCATTTATGAAAATGAAAATACCCTAAAAGGAATGATTCAAGTAAACACATAATTGTGGTCTAGGATGACGGTGACTCAGACTATTCACCCTGTAGGGTTTCATGAAAGATTAGTTAGAGCCAAGTGATTTTGACAAGGGAAAAGGGAAAATAAAAGTGTCTTCCCATAGTTCTACTAAGGGGAATGATAAATACTTTACGGGGTCCCAATTGGTAGGGAGGGGGTGGAAGAAATTCTAGAACTACGAAACTAAAGAAAAGTATTCAAAAGGATGTAGACCCTACACTTTCTCCCCTATTTCTGAAGCTTTGATTATGGATGATAATTATGGGGAAATTCATATTGATATCCCATTGGACATTTAAAAAGGAACCCCTTTAGAAAGGCATATTTTTTTCAACGTACTATTAAAAATGTGAAAGATGTTGTGGATAGAATACTCCATTTTTGTGGATAGTGATAGAAATTAATGTTTAAAAGGATATAATTACTCAAACTCCTCATATCCATGGAATCCATAAAGTAATGGATAGTATTCATACACTAGTGAATGAGATTAAAGAGTTAAAAGAGGGTCATGAATTTCAAATTAAGACTTTGGAGGACTGAATTTCTATTTTCCATGATAAATTTAGTTTAGTTGTGGTTATTAGTAAAATAACCATGGAGAATAGTTTGAAAGGTATTAATAAATTTAATTCCTAGAATGAATCCTTACAGGTTTTTTTCCAAAGGTACATCTACTAATCCTTTTGGTAGTGTTAAGTTGAGAAAGAGAGCCCCTGTTAATGATGATTGTGTTTTTGTCAAGGATACTAATGTGTAGTCTTTTTCCCCCACATTGAAACTATACTTAAAAGAAAGGATAAGGGGGAAAACCTATTGAATACATTGTGAAAAAAGTATACAACATCAATGTGGAGATTATTTTTAAAAATGAAAATTTGAATAAAATGATCTAAGCTCTTTTGGGTTATAGGGTATGTGCACCAAGATGGGGGACCAAAAAGGTGCCAAACTTGTTTTTTGTCCCCCAAAAGCCATAGGGTGCATGCACTATGGATTTGACTACCTGAGCCTAAGGATTTCTCAATCAAAGCTAATAGAGTGTGCACCCTATAGGGTGTACACCCTATGTAACATTATGAAAAATGCTTAGTGGAAGAAAGCCCAACAGGCCCTTCCAGACCAATTTCAGCACTAGCCCAACACATAAAATGTAAAATTTAATTATACTTAAGTTAAATTTTATGTATATACTTCCAGGATGTTTGAGAGTGGTTTCAGATTCATAGGAGTTAAGATAAAGATTCTAGATTTTGAGGGTTTTTAGGAAATTTCAGACTTAGCCAAATTTCAGGAATCAACACATTGTCTTGAACATGATTCTCAGTGGACTATTGATTATAATATTAAGCCCTTGACTTGATTAAAGAAACTCTTTAGTGTTCTTAGTGGTTGGAAAGTATCATATTGGGTCCTAAGTGGTCTTAGGTCCCCTTAGGACACATTAGGGCCTCTTAAGACCCCTTAGAACACAATAATCATCGTAGTACACACTAATGGGCTCTAATGTTTACTAGTGTCTCATAAGGGGTTTTAACAGGTTCTAAGTGGTCCTAGGAACCCTTACGACCCATTACAACCCCTTAAGACCCATTAGGGCACATTAGGACTCATTAGGACCCCTTAGAACACATTAATAGTCATAGGACCTATGAGAGAGAGAGAGAGAGGTCCCCTTAGCACCCATTACAACCCCTTAGGACACATGAGGGCCTATTAATACCCCTTAGAAAACATTAATGATCGTAGGAAACACTAATGGGCTCTAATGTGTACTAGTGTCACATAAGGGGTTTTAATGGGTTCTAAGTGGTCCTAGGAACCCTTAGGACCCATTACGGCCCCTTAAGACCCATTAGGACACATTAGGACTCATTAGGACCTCTTAGAACACATTAATATATATATATATATATATATATATAGAGAGAGAGAGAGCATTAATCACCATGGGACACTCTTTAGAATTCTAAGTGGTTCTAATACATCATAGGGGGTCATAATGGGTCCTAAGTGGTCCTACAATCCTTTAGGAACCATGAAAACCCCTTAGGACACATTAGGACCCATTAGGGTCTCTTATGACACATTAGGATCTCTTACGACCCCTTCAAATTCATTAATCATTGTAGGTCACACTAATGGTCTCTAATATGTCCTAATTTGTCCTAATGTTTCCTAATGTTTCTTAAGGGGTTCTAATGGGTTATAAGTGGTCCTAGGAACCCTTAGGACCGATTACAATCCCTTAGGAACCATTAAGACCCATTATAGTGGATTAGGACCCATTATAACCCCTTAGAACACATTAATAGTCATAAGACTCTTTAGAGAGAGAGAGAGAAGGTGAGGACCCATTACAACCCCTTAAGATGCCTCTCTCTACATCTTAAGGGTCATAAGGATTTTCAAGGGGTCTTAGGATATATTAATGTGTCCTAAGACCCCTTAGCATACATTAATGAGTGATAAGGGGTTTTAAGGAGTCCTAAGACACAGTAATGTGTCCTAGGACCCCTTATGACCCCTTACAGTCCTTTATGACCCCTAAGATGCATGGTAAGGGGTCCTCAAGGGTCCTAGGAAAAATTAATATGTCACAGAACTCCTTATGACCCCTTAGGACCCATCTATCTACATCTTAGGGGTAGTAGGATTGTTTAGGGGCCTTAGGACACATTAATGTTTCCTAGGACCCTTTAGACCCCTTACAACCCCATAGGGCCCCTTCCCACACACTAATGAATGGTAAGGGGTCCTAAGGGGTCTTAAGGGGCCCTAATACACATTAATGTGTCCTAGGACCCTTCATAACCCCTTAAAAACTTTTAAGACACCTAAGATATATGATAAGGGGTCCTAAGAGGTCATAAGGGATACTAGGACACATTAATGTGTCGTAGAACCCCTTATGACCCCTCTCTAAATTTTAGGGATTGTAAGGGTTTTTAATGTGTCGTAGGACTTCTTAGACCCCTTACAACCCCTTAGAAAACCTTACCATACACTAATGAATGGTAAGGGGCTCTAAAGGGTCCTTAGTGGACGTAAGGGTTCCTGAACACATTACTGTGATGTAGGACCCCTTACAACCCCTTACAATAAGCTAATGAATTTTAAGAGGTCCTAAGGGTTGCTTAGTGGTCTTAATGGGTCCTAGGAAACATTACTATGTCACAAGACCCTTTAATAACCCTTAGGACCCCTTATCATACACTAATGTATAACAAGGGGTCTTAATGGGTCCTATGACACATTAATTTGTCCTAGAACCCTTTATGACCCCTTAGGACCCTTTATCACACCTAAGATGTAGGGAAATGGGTTATAAGGGATCGTGGGACCCGTAATGACCCCTTAGTACCCTTTAGGAATCCTCTCTCTACATCTTAGGTGTCATAAAGGTTTTTAACTTGACATAGAACACATCACTATGTCTTAGGACCTCTTAAGACCCCTTACGACCCCTTACCATACACTAATGTATGGTAAGATACCACAAAACCTATTAAGGTGTTCTAGGACATATTAAGGTGTTCTAGGACACATAAATGTGTCCTAGAGCTCCTTATGACCCCTTAGGACACTTTAATATCCCTAAGATGTATGAGAAGGGGTTGTAAGTTGTCCTAAGGGGTCATAAGGAGTTGTAGGACATATTAATGTTTCCTAGGACCACTTATCACCTCTTATGACCCATGAAGACCACTCTCTCTACATCTTAGGGGTTGTAAGTGTTGTTAAGGTGTCCTAAGACACATTGATGTGTCCTATGACTCCTTATACCCCTTAGGACCCCTTACCATACACTAATGAAGGTAAGGGGTCCTTAGGTTTCCTAAGGGTCAAAAGGGGTCCTAATACACATTAATGTATCCTAGGACCCATTCTGAACATTTAGGATCCTTGAATACCCCTCTCTCTACATCTTAAGGGTTATAATGGTTGTTAAGGTTTATTATGACACATTAATGTGTCCTAGGAACCCTTAGACCACTTACAACCCCTTAAGAAGGTTTGTTTGTATGAGAGAGAGAGAGAGAGAGAGAGAGAGAGAGAGATGATTGGTTGGGGATAGATACTAAAGAAATAAAAATAGTTTAATAATAAAACCTGTCACTATAACACTTATACTAAAATTGTTTTTAAAAAATACTAATATAATAAAATCTAACCCTTGTGATTAGTAATGTGATATCTTGTAATGTTTTATATTTGTTTTCAAGTGAGGGTTTGTGAAAATTTAGAATGCTTAGGGCCTTGTGAGTATCTTTGTTCTATCTCGTAGCGCATGGGGTGGAGCTTCACTAATTTAACATGGTTGGGTGGAAAAAATCTTTCGAGGTGTTGTTCGTTGTTCATGACATGGATGTGTTCAATTCTATGCATTAATGAAGACCTTTCTATTATTATTCTTACTGAAAAAAAGATGTAGAGATATGTTGTAATTCCTTCAGGACATTGTTGTACTTACTATTGTAATGATATTCATTATCAGAAAAATGTAATAATAAAGAAAAGCAATGTAATTGGGAGGGATATTTCTAGGGATAGTATGAATGCAATAGAAATATATTTTCATCATCATCTTCTGAAAAGAAATGTTGAAGAGGTGTACCTTTATGTAATTTTTTGTGTTTATGATTGTTAGATTGCAGTGTGTAAAATTAGGGTAACAATTCTGGTGACCTCTACTGGATGTCTGCCTTTTAGACATGAACTTAGACCTTATCCCTAGGGAAAAGGAAATAGAACTTTGGAAAAAAAAAGCAGCCTTATTGAAAAACAAATGCAACCTAACTAGGACCTTTTCCCAAGAAGGAACTTTATTGAAAATGAAAACTAAAGACCCCTAGTGCTTGACATTACTTATTGAAAATAAACTAAGCTGAAAGTACTAACCCTCAAAGTAGAGCTTGAGGAAGATCCCATTGACTAGGATAGGAAATATTTCTCCATCTATGGTAGATAACTAAAAAACATTGTTCTCTTTACATTCAGCAATGTCAAATGGGCTTGACCAAAAATTATCAAATTTATCATGCTGCCCTAGTCTGCTCTTTAGTACATCCCATTTCAAAACTAGGTCACCTTATTTGAACTCTTTAGGAGTTTCCTTTTTATCAAAAGATTTCTTAGTCTGATTCTTCCTTAGCTCAATATTCCTTAAAGCTGTGCTTTTTTTCTCCTCTAGCTGCAATAATTTAGCATACCTCAACTTAAGAGGATCTTCTTCTTCAAAAAGAAACATCTGATCAGCCAATTGCATGGCTAGAAACTCAGTAGAAATAGGTAACCTTGCTTCTTTACCATAAACCAATAAATATGGTGAGCTGACAGTGACCAGTTTTGGTGTAATTCTATCCAACCACAAAGCTGCTTTAAGTTTAGTATGCCAATCCCTCTTCTTTTCCTATAGAGTCCTTTTGATAATCCTTATTAGGTTCTTGCTAGTAGACTCAGCAAGCCCATTACCCTGAGGGTAATAGTTAGATGATGTGTTTAAATATATCCCATTTTTAAGAGCCCATTCTATTATTCTAGAACCAACAAAAGCCAATGCATTATCTGAAATAATTGAGTGAGGTACTCCAAACCTGGTTATAATGTCTTCATAAAAGCTAAGAACAACATATATGGTTGATTCCTTTAATGCAATGGCTTCATTCCATCTTGTAAAGTAGTCTGTGGTATTTAAGATCCAGTTATGACCTGCACTAGAATTGGGATTAATTGCACCTATGAGATCTACGCCCCCCCCACTTGACAAATGGTTGTTCGACAATGATAGGCTTTAGTGGTAATGCTGCTAGCCTTTGTTTTCTTACAAATAGTGCACATTTTTGACATTTTATTGCCCAAGAATGGGCATCTTTGAATAGATTAGGCCAATAATGGCCTCCCCTTAATATTTTACATGTTGTAGTTTTAGGATTAAAGTTCCCTCCACATGCCCCATCATGGAATTCAGATAAAATTCTATTTTGATCAGTAGTATCAATGCATTTCAACAACATTCAAGAATAATCTCTTCTATAAAGAATACCATTTATCAAAACATAAGGTATATATTTCAATCTAAAATACCTCCTTTTGGCTTTATTAAGATCAATTGGGCATTGTCCATTTTGTAGAAATCTACTCATATCAGTCAACCAACTTGTTGGTTGATCATCAAGAACAGGAGTGTCTTGAAGAAACACAACCTCATTACTATCTTCAGCCCCTTTTTATTCTTTCTCTTCCATATGTGCACAAAAAACCTTGCCTCTAACCAACTTAGTTACATGGATATGTACATAATATTCCATAACTTTTGTGATCCAATCTGCCCTCTTTTCATTTAAATGCTTATTTAATAAAAAAATCTTTAATGTTAGGATGTGCAACCATAAGGTGAATTCTATTCCTAGAAACAAGATATTTGAATTTATTTAAGGATTTGATAACAAAAAGTACATGCGTCTCTACAAAATTGTACATTTGTTCATAATCATCCATTCCTTTGCTGAAAAAAGCTATTGGCTGCTCCAAATTATCATCATTTTTCTACACCAACATAGCTGAAATGGTATCATAGCCTCCAAAGGTATACAAAATAAAATCTTTAGTGAAATCAGGATTAGCTAAGGTAGGATTTGATGACAAGGCTTGTTTGATATGCTCGAAACTTGACTTTCCTTCCTTTGTCTAGTTGAAAGGTACATTTTTCTTTAGCATTGTAGTTAAGGGTTTCAGCAATTCAACAAAGTCTAGAATAAAGTGCCTAACAAAGTTAATTCTACCAATAAAACTTTAGAGCCCTTTCTTATGTTTTGGTAATGACAGATCCAGAATTGCATGGATTCTTTCAGGGTCTATTGTTGTACCCTCTTTTGAGACTTGGAAGCCTAGAAGCTTACCTTCATGAACTGCAAAAACTAACTTTTCAGAGTTAAGAGAGATTCGAGGATCTCTGCATCTTTGAATTACTTGCCTCAAATGGCCTATATGTTGATCTGCAACTTTGCTATAAATGGTAAACATCATCCAAATAAACTAGAATAAATATATACATTAGATTCTTAAAGACCATGTCCATAGCCTTTTGGAATGTGGCTCCTGCATTTGACAAACCAAATGGCATTCTCCTATATGCCATTGTTCCCCATTTAGTAGTAAAAGCAGTTTTAATTTGATCTTCATCTCTCACTAGTACTTGGTTATAGCCTGAATAACCATCAAGAAGAGAAAATCTTTCAAAACAAGAGACATACTATAAAATTTGTTCCATGGATGGAAGAGGGTGTCGATCTTTTAGATATTCCCTATTGAGGTCTCTGAAGTCTACACATAATCTAATCTCCCCATTTTTCTTTCTCACAGGGACTAGATTTGAAACACAAGATGTATGCTTGATCGAAAAGATTATACCACTATCTAGAAATTTATTGAGCTCTTTGAGCATCAAGGGTTCTAACTTGGGGTTAATTGGTCTTTTCCTTTGCCTAATTGGCCTTGAATGGGGTTCTAATTCAATGGTGTGTTGGATTAATTAAGGGTCAAACCATTTTAAATCACAATAATCTCATGCAAAGACATCATTTAAATCTTTAAATAAAGAAATAAGTAGTTCCTTCTCTTGAGGGGAGTTGACTTTACCCACCTTTAAATACTTGTCTCTAAATTTTTCCAACTCCTCATAGTGATCTTCCTTGATCATCATGCTAGTTTTATTTCTTTTAAATTGATCATCAGAGTTAAAGAGGGACTCTAAGCTGAATAGTCCCTTGGGAAGCTTATTGGACTTCAATTGTATGATCTGGTCCTCTAATTGCTATTTTTTTTTGTTGTCCTTGGAAGCTACAAAGCCATTTGTGTCTTTCATAAAGCTTAATATCTACTCATGAGTATTGAAAACCTACCATTTAAAGTCATTATCTGGGATAGAGGGCCTAACAACAATCTGAATATGGGATTGATCAGATTATCCAACTTTGTTTTTCAGAAATAATAACTTGAGCATCAATGTCATCTAACCTATCAGCATGTTGGCTTTCACTTCTTGGTACAGAAATTAGATTGAAAGCATCAAAATCAGCTAGAATATTTGATACTATAGATTTATATAACTTCAAGAAATCATTGTTTACAGCATTCAAGCCTCTCACCTGATTTACCACCAATTCACTATCTCCAAATTCTCTTAAAGATTTAATATTTCTCTTTCTTGCCTACTCCAATCCCTAAATCACACTTTCATATTCAGCCACATTGTTAGAACAAGGAAATAAAAATCTAAATGCAGCATAATATATTTCACCATCTAGAGACACAAGAAGAACCCCTGCACCAACTCCATCCTTGTTCTTAGATCCATCAAAATATAAATATGAAAGTTGATTAGGCTATTCTAAATCAACACTTTGGGGTTTTACAAAATTGAGAATAACTAAATCAGATTCTACAATCATTTAATTACTTAATACATCATCATAAATAACATTATCTTGGGTGTTGAAGATGTTACCAGCTGCCCATTCATCCAATAAAATTATAGGGATGCATTCAATCTAAGTATCAAAGGCTGGATAGTCTTTATGATCATCAACATCTATTATCACTCAACTAGCAAAGATGGAACTTGGAATATATGGCTCAATGTGATCCTTGGTCAACAATTCTGATTTTATGGTCACCTTTGCACCATATCTCATTCTAAAAAGCATATGAGACCAATCAGATGAGAAATATCCTCCTATTTTTGCAGTAAAGCCTCTAGATAAACACATGGAAAAATAAGGAGGTAGATCTATAACATAGATGTCTTAGAAAATACAGAAATTGGGACAAGCATGCAGGATCAAACTTGCATTTTTAACAACACCTAGAGTGTGTACTAATGAACCATCTAACTAAATTACTCCTTTATTAAGAGGTTCATACTTCAAATCAAGAAGATCTAGAATCTTTTTAGGCATGACTGTGTTGGTTGCACCACTATCAACCATACAATTATGCACTAATTTATCCCCCATTATCAAGGACACATAAAAAGGAGGTGGCTTAACATTTGAAAATTTCTTACTATCCTTTATTGATATCCCCTGCACATCTACAGCCCCTAAATTAGCCAAAATAGTCCTTGAAGGCTTCTTTAAAGATAGTTGTGAATTTTTGTCCCTTTAGACAACTCTTCCTTCAGTAAATCAGCTTGCCCTGGAATAGCTAATGAATCCCACATACAAATCAAAAAATTCATCTTCTTCATATTATTGACAATATTATACGGAACAAAAAACTGTACCTTTTGAGGAGATTTACCAATGGTCTGATCGGTTTTCTTCTGATGATGTTGTTCTATGTTTGTGAGATAGGAGTGATCTTTTAGAATAGAAATGGGAGGAATGAGTGGTGATTAAGTTGTGGCAGCAAACTTAGTAGTTGACTGCTCTGACTCTAGAGCTCTCTTCTTGGCTCTTGTGTTTGTTGATCCAGGTGAATTATTACTTACTCCACAAAACTCTATTGAAAACACTAAGGGGGGGGGGGGGGG
>MU228019.1:2233528-2270283 GCA_018584345.1 Thuja plicata
TAAACATAAATCAATTAGATATCACTTGAAGCTTAACACAAGATCACATAACACATAATATGATTATGGGGAAACCTTGATTAGAGGAAAACCCCGATGGGAATTAGTACCCACAAATATTGCACTAATATAATGAACCTGTTAAAGTTCCTTTGCCCTGTTAGAAGCAGTCTTTACAATGCAAGCACAATGAGCTGGTTAAGGATCTGACCCTATTAGGAGTCTTTTACAAACAACCTTGTTAGGGGTGAGGACTCACTATCAAGGAGCTCACTACTCAATGAGAAAGAAGGCTACAACCTCCTGAGAATAGATATGCACTATATCCAAAAGTGAACTACTATATGTGACACAGATGTCTAATCAGTTCAAATTATGCGCTTATGATCTTATCTTCTTAAAGGGCTCTATCTCATTTTGATATCTTCATACTACTCTGCTTATATGTCTCCTCTTACTATTTCTTCGATGCATCAAATATATCTTTACATTGCATATAAATATGCTTATGCCTGAATAGACACAACTATAAACAAGACCTTAGTCAGCCCAAAAACAACATTCACAATGCTTCCAAAAAAATTGGCTTAAGCGTGTTTACAACAATATTTAATACATGATTACAAAATTATTACAATAAGCGCTTAGCCTTTACATAACAAAAGATTGCACGCTAATCAAAATAATGAAGTCGGCTTCATACTCTATATTCTAAACTGCTAGTGTACTTGTTCTTTCTATAACTTGTCTATACAACCATTCCGTACCATGCATGTATATTATAAGCATAACAACATGCCATAGAGATTAAGTTTGAATGTGCATATCTTGTTGTGAACGTACGCACGTGTTGATGCCCTGATCGACTGCAAGTCACTGTTCTGTTCTGTCTTCTACACTTAGTTAATTTTCACTTCATAGTTTACTGTCAAAACTTCATATGACTTTGTTGCCATAATGAAAACACAAAATAAGCCATATACTCCCTGGGAGTCAAGTTTCCAAAAATCTCCCCCTTTTTCATTAATTGCAACAAAGGAATGTGGCCAAGTTACTCAAAATTGACTAACACCCAAAAAATATATATTCTTATCTTTTTAACATATACATACACTACTCCTCATATATAATTTATTCATTATATACATTAGTCCCCTTTTGACATTGATGAAAAATTTGTCAAAATAAAAAACTTTTCATTTTCTAGATACTTACTCCATGTATACATCTGGATATACAATCTGAATATTCTTCATCTCTTGCTGCCAGAATGCCTTTAGTGCTTTAATTGTTTGTAGATGGGCACATAAAGCATATGTAAGCTTTTCCATCTTTTTCAAATCCATGCTTGGTCCTTGATTGTAGGTAGCAATGTTTGCATCAATTTGTTTAATATTCTCATCCAAAACTACAAAGGAGGGCGCAAGTGCATTTCTCAGTTGAGTCTGCCTGATCCTTATCTTACTGATCTCCATTTTAGCTTTTTATATCTTGTCCAGTTGACCTTGATAGATATTGTTGTAGATTTTCATGTCTTACATGGATGTTTCAACTAATTTTCTAATACTATCAACCAAAATATCTACCTCCTCTATCTTTTTGATGTGTTCATAGGTTAGTTTGCATCTGTCCATGCAGTTTGCTATAACCTTCCTGCCTTTTACTGCCAATTCTTTCAACATAGACTAACCAATCTTTAATGAGTTTAGATATAAGGTAAATTTATTTACTAGTTCATTTAATCTTTCATTTTCATACTCATCTTCTATAATTCTCTTGGTTGAGTCTACTAAGCTTGTAAAATGTGCTTTGAAGCTTGTTAGGATGTTGTCTACATTATCAACTGATTGAAATTTTTCTACTTTCTTGTCCATAGGCACTAGGTCATTCAAAATGTTTACTAATTCCAAGAAGAGAGGGTTTCTCATAACCTATTTCTCTTTTTCTTTTTCCATGGCTAGCACACTGATCTTTATTAAATCTTCTTCTCCCCATGCATCTAGACTTGCTGAGTCAAGAGTTAAACTTGACAACAATGAGTTTGATGGTTGAATGGATGGTGTGAATATAGTATTCTGACTAGTATCCATGCATTCACTTTTTACTGGGATTTCCATATCTGGTATCTCATTAGTTTGATTGTCTTGTTCTTTATTCAAATTTGTTGAATCAATAGGGGGGAATTCATCTTGCTGTAAGGATGTGTCATTGGTGCATACCTCCTTTGTTTCTTCAGTGCTTACAAATGCTTTATCAACTTTGTCCATATCATTATCAAAAGCTGTCATGGTTACCTTGATATTATCAATCACTTTAGTATCCCTTGAATCTTTTGTTGTGTTAGAATTTATTGAGACTGAGGGCGCTATCACCTGTGGACCTGTCTTAGGTGCATTTTGAATTACTAGTTTTTCAACCTATTTAGGAGGAACTGGAGTTGCCTTAGCTATAGGCTCCATTGATGGATACATATGTCTATCCAAAAATACCCACTCAAATGCTTTATGAGTCTCTTCACCAATCAGACCATACTCCTTTTTCATGATATGAAGAATTCTTATTTTGGTTCTTAGGTGCGGCTTTGCTAAATCCAATAGAATGACTTTTTCACCATGCGAGAACACCGAGAGAGGACTATCCAATGTTTCTTCTCTTATTTTCATATCCTCTTTAATTTCTTTCCTCTTTAACATATCAAGTATGTTCCATACCTTGTCTGGTATGATAGTTTTGAGTTCCAATACTATCCTTTTGAACTTAATCATGTGAGAGATGATCATAGAATGAATCTTTAATTTGTCTATCTCTTGATATTTGTCATATACATTGTTGAGATATTCTAGTCTTCCTTCATTAAAAATTATGTTCCTTAAGACATTAAGACTAGGTCTGAAACCTACCTCAGGAGGGGCTTGTGTGTTTTTTATCTTTCTTGTTGTAGTTCTTGAGGATGGATGACTTGTGGGAACTTGCTTCTTTCTTCTAGCCATCTTTCTAGGTAGTGATGGTGGAGATGCTTCCAGATCAATGGTGGTTGATGTCACAAATGTATCTTCATTTGATTTCTTCTTCTTCTTCTTAGGCATATCATCAGTCTTTTCCATTTTTACTTCTATGGGAGTTTTCTCAAGTTCTTTGGCAATCTTAGCTTCTCTAGCTCTGTCAAGATCTTCTTGTGTGACACCATGAAATTTTAAGAAATTTGAGGTAATCCTTGATGCCTTCCTTCTGTTGTTAGCACTATATAAGACATAATCAACTTGATTTTTTTTTTCTCTATAAGTACCCCATCTAGGTTCATTGGGATCCTTGGGCATAGATAGGAGGACTTGTGCATAACCTTCCAAAACATTTTCTTCAACTTCATAACCAAGAGGGTGAATCCATTTTGTCCTAGGCTCAACTACCTCCATGCAAGTACAGTTAGTCTCAACCATGAAGCATATGTTGCCTTTGTATTTCACAACTATCTTCTCAGGTATCTTGATCCTCTTCTACATCTTGATCCTGAAAGTTTTGATATCCATGTCCATAGAGTCTTTTGCACTACTCTCTAATGTAGCTTTTAGAGATATTTGAGACATAGTAGGCTTGCTCCTATCTTGGTAAAGATTTGCAACTTTACCAACAATGTGGAAGTACAAATAGATGATCAAAGAGCCAAACTTGAATATCTTGCTCTTGTCATGCTTAATGGCCTTGATATTCCATATCAGTTGTGTGCGCAATAATTCACAGAGATTGTACTGAGTGTTATCTCTTACTATCCTTATTGCTGCTAGAACTATTGCTGCAGACACACTATTCAATCTTCTTGCTTGCTGAAACTTGTATCTAAGTATCATAGTGAGTAGTTTGATATCTTTCTCCTTAATGGGATCAACATTCATGCTGCACCTATCACTTCTAGATAAGAAGACTTGTTCAACCCGCTTCTTGACATCCTTGCCAATAGGAAAAGATGGTCCAGTCTTGGGAAGTCTAGTCATCTCATGAATTAGATCTACAGTGATGCAGATAGGAACCTCACCTATCTAGTATAGATCATCATGTATCCTACTCAGTAATATCTTCACCCATTCTGGCTCATAGAACTTGTGCGCATTGGAATACTCAAAGATAGGGTTATCAGTGAGATGAGAATATTCATCCTTGAATGTATAGTCTATTTTTATCATAGAACCCATGAGAGATGCAATGTTTTTGTCTCCAACTATTTCCTTCTTGCAATAAACATATGTGCGGATGTCTTCTACATGTACGACTCCAAGAAAAGTCCTAGAGAATGCTCCTTCGACATCATCTAGTATGGACTTGAATGGATGCTTCTTAAAAACAAATCTCTTCCTTTCAACAATGTCGAATAGAACAGGGGTTGCTATACTTACTTGAAACTAAGTTAAGTAGGGTTTCACAATGATTCTAAAATGACGTGACTGCTAGGGTTCTAATCCAATTGTAGATCCATTCACAAACCAACTAATCCTTTAAATTTTAGTGCTTTAATGCTCAATGCTTATCTTCTTTCTGAATGCTACTATCTCAAATGCAAAGTGAGGTCTTAAGATCTTTTACCAATTTTATATAAAGATTAGTTGCATTTAATGCTCATTATCGTAAAGTGGTTTATAGAGAGAATTTCAAACTTTGTTCTGAATGAAGTAAAGGAAATGCATGAATGCATACAACCTTAATTCATGATCACATCCATGAATCCATAGGCACATACTCAGAGGTGAGTATACCAGCCATGCAGGGGTTCAGAGCTAGAATAGCTCCCCCTAAGACCATGAGGGTCAATTATCCAGAAGTAGAAGGTGCATCCACTGAGGATGCATCTACTACCTTGTTCTCTTCATTGTCCTTCTTTACTTCAACCCATATTTTATCTGAGT
Source organism: Thuja plicata (assembly GCA_018584345.1). Lineage (NCBI taxonomy): Eukaryota > Viridiplantae > Streptophyta > Pinopsida > Cupressales > Cupressaceae > Thuja > Thuja plicata. The sequence continues at coordinate 2,238,424 of MU228019.1, forward strand.
TATCTTTGGCTTCCACAAGCTTAACTTCTCATGATTCTTCAAATAAAGACTTCTTAGAATTCTCTTATCCTTTTGTTCTTGATCTTCAAAACCTTGAGATGTGTCCAGCTTTTCCACATGAGTGACAAATGATAGGAGGTCTGATGTTGTTACTCATCATGTTGCATTTCTTAGCTATGTGTCCATTGTGATTACATATCTAACATGTAATGTTCTGCAAGTTTCTTTGAGGTTGATTTCTCTGATTGACTTGAGTTTGATTCCTTTGGTTCAGTTGTGGCTGATTTCTTTGATTTGTTCTACAATGAATAGCCCTATGACCAAACTTATTGTAGGAGTAACAGTAACCATTGAAGGGTCTTACATTCTTACAATCTCTTTCCAAGTGTCCATGCTTGTTGCAGGCATAGAAAGTACAGTTGACTACCTTGTGCTTTAGTCTCTTCATGATTCTCAGTTTTCTTTTCTTCTGAAGATTTTGTTTGAGCTTTCTTTCTTTCTTGTAATGAGTTGATCTCAATTTGAGCTATATTGTATCCCATACCAGTGGTATCACCTTTCAAATTTTGTGCATAAAACTATGATTGAATTAAATTAGAACTTGTGTGTAGTTTGTCAATCTTGTCTTTTGCTCCTGATAATTCAGATTCAATCTTATTCTTGATGTTTTCCAATTCCAATATTTTCATATTGGCTTGCATGAGTTCTTCATCTAACTGTTTATTCTCTTTGTTCTTCTCTTCAATAGATATTTTTCTATCAGTTAACTGATCATTCAATTCTTCTATCTTATCTTTCAAAGATAAGTTTTCTTCATTCAGTTTCTTGAACATTTTCCCCAAATCACTCATAGAGAAATCTTTCAAATCTTTTCTTAACTTTTTGATAAGCATTTGTGAGCCATCAACTTTTAGTTTAAGTTCCTCATTTTCTTTCTCAGATTTTTCTAGATCTTCAAGGGATGCTTCAAGATTATTTTTTAGATGTTTGACTTCTAATGAATCCATGATCTCCTCAAGTGGTTAAACTTTTCTTTCAGTGGACCAAAGCTCTGATACCAATTGTTGAAAACACTAAGAGGGGGGGGGGGGGGGGGAATNGGGGGGGGGGTGAATCACTATTTAGTTAATTATTCAATTTCAGCACTTTAAACATAAATAAATTATATATCACTTGAAGCTTAACACAAGATCACATAACACATAATATGATTATGGGGAAACCTTGATTAGAGGAAAACCTTGGTGGGAATCAGTACCCACAAATATTGCACTAATATAATGAACCTGTTAAAGTTCATTTTCCCTGTTAGAAGCAGTCTTTACAATGCAAGCACAATGACCTGGTTAAGTGTCTGACCCTATTAGGAGTCTTTTACAAACAAACCTATTAGGGGTGAGAACTCACTATCCAAGAGCGCACTGCTCAATGAGAAAGAAGGCTACAACCTCTTGAGAATAGATATGCACTATATCCAAAAGTGAACTGTTGTATGTGACACAGATGTTTGATCAGTTCTAGTTATGCACTCATGCTCTTATATTCTTTAAGGGCTCTATCTAATTTTGATATCCTCATACAACTCTTCTTATATGTCTCCTCTTACTATTTCTTCAACGCATCAAATATATCTTACATTGCATATATATATATGTTTATGCCTGAATAGACACGACTGTAAACAAGACCTTAGTCGGCCCAAAAAAAACATTCACAATGCTTCCAAAATAATTGGCTTAAGTATGTTTACAACAATGTTTAATACATGATTACAAACTTATTACAATAGGCACTTACCCTTTACACAACAAAAGATTACACACTAATCAAAATAATGAATTCGGCTTCATACTCTGTATTCTGAACTGCTAGTGTACTTATTCTTTCTGTAACTTGTCTGTATGGCCATTTCATACCATGTGTGTATAGGATAAGAATAAAAAAATGCCATAGAGCTTACATTTGAATGTACATATCCTGATGTGATCGTACGCATGTGCGCTTATGCCCTGATCGACTGCAAGTCACTGTTCTGTTCTGTCTTCTACACTTAGTCAATTTTCATTTCATAGTTTATTGTCAAAACTTCAAATGACTTTGTTTCCATAATGACAACAAAAAATAAGCCATATACTCCCTGGGAGTCAACTTTCCAACAAACTCTTCTTCTTCCCAATTAAGAAATTTTGTGTCAGGAGTAGCTAGATCTAGTTTTTGTTGAGTATCTTCAATGGATGTGATCGCTTGTGAATCAATCACACTTTAAACCATTAGGGATTGATTAATAAATCCATTAGTGCACCTAGACTGATTGTGGGGTTTCCCACAAGGATAGCACCACTCATAATCAACAGTAAGGTTATTTTGGTTAGGAACAATATCCCTAACAGTATTAAGAGGTGCAGGATTATAAGGTCTATAAGTCCTTTGGTTATAATTTTTCCTATTGGCATTGATACTTCCTTGGTATTGGTGCTTCTTGTCTTGGTAAACAGGTTGATTAGGTTTCTGGGATGGAGAACTAGAAAACTAATTTTTCATATGGGCTATTGGATTTTCTTGATCTTGCTTCCTTTTAAGGTTTACCAGCTCATCTACAAAAGTTTGTAATAAGCTCTCAATCTTTTTTTGGCTGTCTTTTATGCTTTGAAACTCATTACAAGGGGTAGCGAGCATCATTTCTTCATTTTTATAAGATGGTAATGGAGCTAGAGGAAAGGTAATCAATGGCATATTGGATTGAATGCTAGGAAAGAAAGGCATAGGTTTCCTAGGAGCTATCTTCCCTTCTTGAATAAGGCTATTTTCTACCCTAATTGCAATATCAAAAGCTTGAGGTAAAGAAGTTCCCCCAATAGAATGGATCATAACTAAAATATCACTATTCAAAATTTTAAGGAAGTACAAAAATGCATATTAAACAGAAGGTCTTACCATGGTAGGAATCCTATTCCAAGTCTTTTGAAATCAGAGATTGAAACCACTCATCTCTTCTTGTGGATCCATTTTAATAGTAGTTAGTTGTTCCACCAAAGAAAGATTGTCAGATTTATCTTCAAAAAATTTAGACAACTCCTCACCTAGTGCATCCCATGTAGCAATTGATCCAACTCAGAGATTTTGGAACCATTCCAATGCTTTTCCCTTCAATGATGCAGCCAATAGACTCAAAGCTACATCCTCCTCCATGATATGATGAATGTTGCAAAGAGAAGCAACATCTCTGATGTGCTCAATGGTTGTTGTTTTTCCTTCTCCCGTGAAAGATGGTAATCCTTTCAAGGCTGCCAATGGTATGTTGTTATGATTGGCAATCCTCGAAGGGCTTCCTTGATCAAATGGTAAAAAATGCAGTCTCCTAGGCATTATTGGTGCTGCTACAGAAAAATTTGAAGATGTTGGTTGTTCTTCTTCTATTGGTTGTTCAAGAACAACTTAGAATTGAAGTGCTAGAGGACTTTCTAAAGATTCTTGATCTGAATCTGGTAAATCAGTGTAGTAAGTGGGAGGAGTTCAACTTCTTTTGGATCTTCTTTTCCTTGGTCTTCCTAGATTCCTACCGCTTTCTATAGGCTGGAAGGAGAGCTCTTTTGAAACTCTAGGTTCTCTATGTAAAGTTATTCCTCTCCTAGTATGTGACAACTGCAAATACTCAAACTCTTTTCGACTCCTTTTTTGGATTTTGTTCATGTATCATGAGGGGTCCCAATGGGCATGCTAGAAATTGTCATGGCTAAAAAATATCACCCTAACTCAGGCATTAGGGCATACTAATATTTCATGGTAACAATGGAAAACTTTCTGAGTTGTGGGTGGACTCTAACTAAGAAAGAATCTCTGGATTCTAGGTCGATTCCTATTGGATTTGGGGTATAAATGATTTACTTCTTTCTTCTAATTTTTGGAAGGAAAGGGTGAAATTTTAACTAAAACTAAATGAACAAAACTTAAAAAGGTGATACACCAAATAGGATTTAGACTTCTCAAACATTCAAACTAATATCCAGTTGACATACCCTAATGATTTCTACAAAATCATTCATTGTCCAATACATAGGCTAATGTGAATATCACTACTAGGGATCTCACCACAAATAATGATAATCCTACTAATAGACATACAGATTTTGCAAAATGGTTATATCCTACAATCTAGAATAGGAATCAAGACAATTCACTAATCTATATTGTCGATACATTACACTTCAATGCAGAAAATTGAAAAGGATTGATAACAAAGATCAGAAAAATGTATATGAATAATAGGGCTAGCTTTATTCTTATCAAAATTGTGACTAGTTACATGAGGAAGTTTCAAAAAAATAGCAAGGAATACATGTATCCTCTTGCACAAAATCTATACCCAACATGAACCAAAAATGAATACAAAATGCATAAAGAAAGTCTATGAAAAGATCAACTATATAGCCCATGGAGCTAAATTCAAAAATAATTTCTCCCTCCAAAACCCCTCCAAAATAGCATATTACTAAACCTAAGTCATAATTAGTGCCCAAAATTTATCCCTAAATCCAGCCCCTCAAAAGTTGGTGTTTAAAGATTTACATCTTTTATATACTTTTACCAACTTTTAACAAAAATACATCACAAAACTCATTAAAACCTAGCCCATAGCATTAAACCCAACTCCATAACATAACCACACCATAGCTAAGCTAATCAAGCCTAACTCGACCATAGCTAATGGTCGACATGACCACACCCACTCTAAAATATCTCTCATTGTTGTGGCAGGTTGGGGGTACTATCGTGGCATTGCAACTGACAAGGCATTAACTTCCTCTATCAGTGGACTTGAAAGTTTGTAAAAAACACTAGCATAATATATTTTCACATTCCATTTGCATTTTTTTTTGGAGGCAATTTCTAGGGTTTCATCTTCTCTGCACCGCCATGTCTATGGTTGAATTTGGAGTTTGATGCCATGATGTATGTAGCTTGTTAGCTCTTTTTCTTGCACCACAACCTTAAGATGATAGTATACTAATTATACTTTAATGCAAACTCCCTTTTGACAAGAGAAAGGCTAATTGCTGAGGTATTTTGATAACACTGGGGATGCCTATTATCACCTCCTTCTTTTTTGAGATTCACTGACTCAGGCAGGTTTTACCTATGATTGATTATTGACTTGATAGTATCTTTAGAGTGGATTTTACTTATGTGCTCAATGCTCTATTATTATATAAATACATAAATGACAATGCAAATAAATAAGACTATTCTGAGGAAAATCTTGACAATCCAAATCATTATCTTAATGATGACAGACAACAACATAATAAGGAATTTCATCTTTCTTTCCTTTTACAATTCTTATGAATTTAGGAGGAATAACCTATTTGATTTTCTCTTTAGGAAATCAACAAAATCCAACTGTAATCACTGTGAATACATTTGATTTTACATATATACTCTTAAGGTAATTGATTTTGAATAGTATTAGATAATTTGGATGATGATGGATTACCAAACAAGTTCCTAGACCAGTGCCTATCCTTGGGCTTAGAATTAGAATATATAAATCCATAGAAAAACAAATAAAAGTACTGTAACATGCATTATAACCTACATACAACTTAGGTAAAGTGCCTAAAAAAATACCCTGTCATTCCCACAATATTATATCAAATCCTTAATTACTGTTGTACTCTCTGAAACTACTCACAAGGTTTAATTCTCCCCTTAGAAGAAGCTTGCAAATAATTAGATAGCTACCTTGTAGCCAATATGCTAAACATACCTTAGAAATTAAATATAAAAGAGTACACTTAATAAGAAAAGAGGAAATAACAATATGGAATAAAGCTGCACTTTATTTTGTTCATAAATTTTTTCTTCAATAAATATAAAAGTTATAAACTCAAAGAACACAGATTGAAATTTAGAAGTTTGGCTTGCCAATATATTTTCATCTCTCTTCAAAATTATTACATTTGATCTATATATAGGTCTTAAACCATCTTGGAATCCTTAAAGCAAGGATGCAACAAGCTTTAGATGGTTTAAGGAACCTAACCCTAAAAGTATAGAAAAGACAAAAAAAAAAAATAATGTTCAAGTGGTGGGAAGACAAGAATAAGGGATGAAATCTGATCTTCTTTTGTTTTCATATGAATTTTGGTGCCTTTGTCTAATAGAGTTCAGGATAGTATCTAATATTTGTATTGAGACTAAGTGACCACCATTTCAGGCTAACCTACACTTATCTTTCATAATTACTAACCTCCCTGTGCTCAATGATCAGGTGCCAAGTGTTCCTCTCTACTCTTCATCCAAGACCTCTTCTTCTATTTCAATAGGATTCTTTTTCTTCAATCTTTTCATTAAATCCCATTCTCTCACATGCTCCTCTTTAGGCCAATTGAAGCTTTGAATAATTTTCAGTTTTCCTTTCTACCTTTCCCATCTGACATCAGTTATACTTTTGACATCAACTAATAATTTATTAATTTCAGTTTCTGCTTTAAAATCCTCATCCAAAATTTTATTAAAACCTTCTAAATCAAGATCAGAATCTGTAATAATTACCTCTTTACTAGGCAGTCTAATGTCAAATTCATTTCTCCAGGCCTCCAAGGCCTTAATCTGATCATCTTCTCCCTTTAGTGGAGAAACAAATCTATTCAAACTCGGTCCAAACAGGCCCATCTTTGCCTCTATCTAATTTAACTTACCTTTAAAGAAAGATAAAGTCACATTTACTTTTTTGATCTCATCTTCTACCTATGTCATGATCTTTGGCAGATTTGGCCTATGTTGCTGCAAAGAAGCTAATCTCTCAAATAGTTGTATCCTGGGAGACCATGTTGTGAAAAAAGGAGTCAAAACAGAGATGTACCCTATCACTTTAGCATGAAAAATGGGTAACTTATTATATTCATTTAGGATTATATCTATTTTATCTTTCAAGATATCAATCCTATGTTGAAGTATATTCCTCAATGCATTTATGGTAACTTCATTATATTTTTTAGTCATATCATCTATTTTTACCTCTTCCCCTGCTTCAACTTTTTCTTCTATTTGTAAAGGCTGCTCTGAGGGTACATATACAACTTCTATCTTTTCTTGTAATTTCTTAGTCAATTCAAAAATTACCTTATCCTTCTGATGAATCTTGATATGACACAATTCTCTATCCTTGGCTAGGGCACTAGCTTCCTTTATCAGGACACCACAATTCTTAGAAAACTGCTTTGTCTTGTCTTCATTTAAATGTGCCAAATGTGTCATTATTTGAGAAATCTCAAGATCTCCCATGTTTTGCACTATCCATACCATTTGGTTTCCCACCATGCTCTCTTGAATATTCAATAATTGAGGCTTTTGGTCTTTAGAACACAAATTCCACATGGAAAATGCTTGGGATTTTGGACTATATCCAAATCCTTTGATCATATCACCCATTTGGAACTCATTTGTCATTTTTAGATCCAATTTCTTTCTCATTTGGTCTATTATCAATGCTAAGGCTAAATCCTAGCCTTTAGCAAGAAAAATTCCACTGTTCAAAACCAATTTTCTAGCCTCATCAGGGGAAACATCCTCATTTTCAGGATCACATGCTTGCAAAGATAAAAGAGCCTCATTTGTTACTGCTTCTTCACCAGCTGATTTAAACTTCTCTCTAATCTATTCCTTCTCATGGCATCTGAGGAAATCTTTAAATTCATCAGTTTTTATGAAGTTATCATCACTTAAAAAATGTTGTTGGTGAAGCAATCTTTCATTAATACATGCTCTAAGAGGCAACTCTGTGTTTTCTTCTACCTCTTGTTGCAATTTCTTTCCTTTTCTGATCTCCTTTCTCAAATTATGATCATATAATCTAGTGCTAGGAACAAGAGCACTTACTCTATCCCCTTTTCTCTCTTTTCTTATGTAAGTTTGATCATGAGATGTCTGACCAAGATCAATTTTTTGCCTCTTTGTAGCAGGCTCATCTATATCATCAGGTTGAGAAACTTTAGTCAAATCTATAATGTGTCCTTGTTCCCCTTGTACCTAAACTACTTCTACAACATTCTATTGTGGTTGATCTAGGTGAGGTGGACTAACATATTCTTCTTCACTCTCACTCTCATATTCAGACTCTCAATATTCAGGTTCTTTTCCCAATTTCTTTACATCTATAACTCTATCCAATTGTTCATAGAGTGTGTAAAAATTATGCAGCATAGCTTTGATTTTGTCAAAATATGGCAAATTAGGGTAAAAATCTCCAAATTCTAATCCATTTCTTTTTATTTGTTTCTCTAAATTCAACAACTCTTTAATTTTTTCTCTTTTATTTCTTACTTCTTCTTCATCAATTATTTTCCTAGTAGCATCCTCCTCCACACAAACACCATGCACATATGTATTTGGTATGGTAGGAGTTAGGATTTTCTTAGCTCCTGCAATAAATCCCTCTAGATCAATATACCTATACAATGTCGCTCCCATCTTAAAACTTTCTAACCATTTGCTTACTAAATCAATAACACCTTTGCCAATTATAAATTTAAAAATCTTGAACTGCCTAGGGGTTAATGTCCCCTTCCTATGTGATGCAAAGTGCTCACTATTAGTTAACAAAAGCTGCCAAATAAATTCCATTGCTGCAACTCTTGATGACACTTGATATGGTAGGACATGGGGAGGATGTGTGCATCCATACACTTTAATCATAGTGAAATTCTCTTCTAAAAAGAAGTCTCCCCAATTGTGGTTACCTTCCCATTTATCAAAATATTCACATGGTCTCACTAGTTGTAACACCTTTACTAGATGTTTAGTCTTGTTGACACCCAAACTCTGCATCAAAGGGTAGACAATCCAGTTCTCAAATCCACATAAATCATAGTCCTTGGAAGTGAAATTCCATATCTTAATCCAAAATTGGACAGGATTGGGCTGGTTATGAAAGATTCTCTAGGGGTTCAAATTGTTTACATCCATAATGCCATAATTAAAATACAATAAAAGGTGCATCAAAATAGAATAGTGTAAAAATTTAGGATCTTTATCCTTCTTCTGTATAGCTAAAAATCCCTCATGCATCTTATCAATGATGTATTGAATGTAATCATAGCTCATACTAGAATGCACATCTTGTAAATCCAAAACCATCATTAAAATCCCAGCATTTATCTTCTCAGCTCCTCCATCTCTACCCAACACCTTACACAAAGCATATGCAATGTATTTGATATAAAATTTTAAATCCTTGAAACAATAAGGTGTAGTTCCTGGTAAAGTGACAATGTGGTTTCTAACCTCTTTAAGGATATGTTTCTATAATTGGTTCCTAGCAACCCCAGGCTGTAACCTATATCTCTCCTCCTACTTTGTAATATTAATCTGAGTGGACATAGTACTATACAAACCAAAAGCTTGCATAAAAGAATTCCTATTCAAAATTAATAGTGCAGTACCATCACTCTTTTTAATTATTTTTGAAAAAGGGTTCATAATGTTTTGCTAGACCTATAAACAAGTCTACATCTACAAAGACATCAGGAAAAATTAACCTAGCCAAACCGCTAGTCTAGGGGTTTGATATTGGTATGGCCTTGTCAACATTCTTATAAAAATAATTGTAAAGGGAAAAACCTGTAGAACCTGGTGTATGGGCATCTCTGATATCACAGTATTCATCTGCCAATATGTTGGCATTTTCCCTCTTATTCTATGTAGACCCAGGTAACAACTTCAAAAACTCATTGGAGAAGTTCCTTTTTCCCTTGGCATCTTCATCCACTTCATCGCTCTTGCCACTGGTAGATGCCACACTAACTACTTTACTCATTTTGTTCTATTTTCCACTTCTCTTTCATCGATATTGGAAAAAATATTCTCTTAGGACTCCTTACGCTTTTGTATGCACTGAAGACAGTTCAAGAACTTTGAAAACTTAATAATCACCCTGAAATTGATCAATTCTTACTTCTTCGACACAAAAAACCTAGCAAATTTTCCACTCTTAAATTCTGGATGTATGATTGATGAAAATAAACCTAGGATCATCCCTTTATGGTAACTTTACAAAGTACATAGCTCATCATTGAAGAATCAATCAATTCTGCCTTCAAGTTTACATGCTGTGTTATTAATTGAATTCCTAGCCGCAGCTCATGAATGTGACAGGAAATCAAATTCAAATGAGTACTTCTCGAAAAAAACCCTTATAAAATTTAAACAAAATCACATGTTTTGATATGATTGGTTCTTCACCAGACATCTTAGCTACCTTTTTCACATAGTAATTAATCTCCTGTATTGTTATTGGATGATGAATCTCCATATTGTCATGTCAACAATTGCCACCTACTATCATTTTTCATATTTGGCGACCAAGCGACTATGTATTATCTCCCTGTTGTTCATCAAACCCCTTAACTCTCAATTTTTTTGGAGATCTAGTGACTACATGATTACCTTCACCTCATCTTAACCATGATTAACTTCTATCGATCACGTGACCAAATGAATCCAAGTTGCTAGTATAATTGCCAAACTTAGAGTTTATTTAGAGACCTCATGACTACAGTTATATTTTTATCTATTAAACTCTGACTGCCAAGTCTCTGAATGTTATTTTCACTTTACGAGACCCCATGACTACCCTTAGTCACCCAATCACTAAATAAAACTTCTCTTTAATATTTCCTTTAGAGAATTCATGACATAGCCCATGAAAATTTATCTTATCATTTTAATTTTAATTCGGAAACAATGCGACTAAAGCTAATCTCATTATCGTGAGAACATTTTACTCTGTGCAAATCTGATAGAGACTTAGTGACTACCAATGATCTTATCTTATTCTGCATCTGACTGCTCCACCAAGTCACTGAATACATTCTTAAAACCCTAAATCATTTGGAGACCACGTGACAATATTAAAATACATACCTTTACATCTTTTAGTCTCTTAATCGCCAAATGATATTTTTCCTTTTGGGAGACCACACGACTGATAAATTTTTCTTTATTCATTGTGGACATGTGTCTCATTTTTAGTTGTTTGTCTCCAAATTTCTGAAAAGATGTTGACTTACCATGTTTGACCAGCGATTACCTGACCACTTTATATTTCATTTCAATTTGTAGTTTGTCGCCAAGTCTCTAAAACTTTTACTTAACTGACTTTTTAACTGGAGACATGGCGAATGAAGCTTTTAAACTTATCACTAACTGTTTTTTGATATGGAGACCCCGCGACTGAAGGAATCACTAAGTCTCATGATAATTTTCTAACTAGAGGATACACTGTGTGACACCTCGACTTAACCTCTTGTCTCGATGTTGCCAGATCATATTTTCCTCATTGGGAGACTTTGCGACTGATGCTTTTCGTTAAGTCTCATGACTTATAAGGTATATCATTTTCCTTTTAGAGACATCCTAACTATAGTTAATCACCTAGTCTCATAATGAAATGGAATATTCTTTTACGATTAAGCGACTAGGCAACCATTTAAAAAGGTACATGACTTTTTATAACTTAAGTTTTTCAAAAAGGTAATGCAAAAATAGAAACTTGATTGACATTTTTATGGCTTTTTTGCATTTTCACATAGAAGATAGCTCAGGGCTTTGGGTTTTCCACTATTCATCTAGATTTTGACCTAAGAACACAAGATTTTCACAAGGATAATTCAAATTGGTACAGATTTTATGTCTTTGGATAAAAATTCGTAGGAGGACAACAAAACTTTAGAGAAAACCATCAAAAAACAAGGAATACAACCAACAGAGATGTCTCTACATCTTCCTAAAAAGCTCGGGCTTCTTCTTGAGTGAACTCAGGCTCTCCATGTTGAGTTGTGATTTAGAACCTGCATGCCATAACACATGGTATTCTATTTGTGGATGTTTATTTGAATGGTCCTGGGGTTTTTCCACATTGCTTCAAACTTAAGTAATGATTCAAAGGTTTGAGAGCTCGGGCTCTTGATGAAGTGGAAGTTGTGCTCTCGACCGTAGCTTTCAACTGGAGTTTTTATCTTGAAAAGCTCAGGCTTTACATGTTGAACTTTTGTAGCTCCACTTTGAGTTTCATGCCATGACATATGGCACTTCCCATTTATTCTGTTGAACTCGTCCTCTCCATATTGAACTAGTCTGCAACCTATGTGTTTTCATACCATAACACATGGTGCCTTTGTATGCATCTGGACTCCACCATGCTCGACATGTAACACACAAATAAGTTACTTCTGATGTTTACTCGTTCTATTATTTTTGGATCTTTAGTTGAAATAGCTATTATAATGGTCAAACATGTCATATATATTTTTGTGCTACGTAATATTTACAATTATAGTTGAGGTTTTTGGTTTTAATGGGTCTCCACCTTTCTTGGAAAACAAATATGTGTTTTTTTTTACTCTCTATTGATTCCCTCTTTTGTAGCATAAATTCTTGAGTTTAACTTTGAGTTTTGCTCTATTTGTAACCATTTGTTAGTCTCCTCATGATTGTAGACTATCTTTTGGACTCGAATAGCATTGTACTGAATACCCACATGGGTTATTCTGCACATCTAGAAGTAAACTCAAAAACACATGCAAGCTGTCATTTTGTAACTAAGAGATGAACTTGATCTATTATGTCGGCTCTATCCAGTTTTTCCTTTACAACATGACAACACTGTTACTTGAACATAGAACATCTTCACATTTTTGAGGTCGTGAGCATTTTTTTTAACCGAGAAACATTTACATTTTTAATTTGCATCATGTCTGACAATTGTTTCATCATTATGTAACTTGTGCTTTGTCTCCATTCATTACTGTCTGAACTCTTTCAACATGTGGTTTCTTTGTGCAAGAAATAGGAGTTAATAGCATATTAATGCACTATTTATACAACTCTCATGCAAGCATAACCCATGGGGTTCAGGCACGGGCTCATGACTCCCATGGGAAACATTTATAGCATGAAGCTCAATACATAAATATGCACATTTCATTTTCTACATCTGCTCGACTCTATTCTCTCCATGCACTGAACTTCCAATTTTTATTCAAACATGAATACTATACTACTAAAATCATTATTTAGTTGATGGATGCACATAATAATACCATTTGAACACATCAAAAAATAATTGTATGCTTAATCCTCTGATCCTTCATAGAACATTATTTCAAATTTACACTAAGCAACATGAATACTGTACTTGTTTACTTGAATTCCTTTTTTGAAAAATAAACCACCACAACAATATTGAATTTTTCATAGTTGATTCATAACAATGACATGGATACACACTGTGCTTCTCAACCTTGGTGAATATATGCATAAAAAGATATCATTGTTTCACATGCATACTCTCTTTCATTTGTTTTGAAAAAATAGATGTCACTGTGTTGTTTTCTTATCTCATTCAAGGCATCAGTACCCCAAAAAGTATTGATATGAAGTATTTTTTTAATGCCAATAGTTTATAAAACCGTGCATATGATTTTTCTTGTTTTGACACAATGTGATTGGTCACTTTTGTAAGTGCACATTAGTTTATAATAGCATTAATATCTCTCTATTTTTAACCTATCCTTGTACATTTTCTCCTTTAGGGACTCATATGCAGATTGTTAACACTGTTATTTATCTTCACTCTTTGCAAATAATACTCTTATGTAAACATAGACAATAATATTTGGATGCACTATAGACTGATGATAACATGATTGATTGTATGTATGCATTTTACATAATTGAATCCAATTCAATTGAATTTGCTACATCTGCATACTTACTTTAACAACATTACCTTCAACTCTTCTTGTATGAAGATAGTAAACACTTTTACCTCCATTTTTGCATATCTTTTCTCAGGAACCCTTCATAGCCCATGTGTCTCCTACAACATTATTGTACCATCCTTCATGAACTGTATCCTCTTCTTCTGCATCTGTGCACCTAGCATTAGATCATGACCTTGTAATGCACACACCTTTCTTACATGTAATGCATCATGTGAAGTTAGAGAATGGGCTCGTGACACTTATTGTATTTCCTTTATTATCTGCATTCAGTTAATCTTTATTCACTCAGTTCACACACATCACAAATCAACTTGTTTGGTTAGTAAATAAGATTAGCCAATAAATGTTTGTGTGTGAGTGCCATATGAGATGACACTCATGCATGAATGTCGGTTGGCTAATTTGTGTTTGTTAACCTAACATGCTGATGTCATTCTATAAAGGTTTCTTAGATTCAAGACCTAAGTCCCTTTAATTTAGATTCTTCTGGTTCTACAAACAGTAACCCTTCGAAAAATGAAAAATAATAACCATATGAAATAAAAGGTTTCATAAAGATACGTCCCTTTGATATTTTTTATTCAGTTTATGACTAGGTATATCTTGATGTTGTATTGATGTTATTGGTAAATGTTCAGCTTTGAAAGTCTGATTGTTGTATTTTGTTTTGGTTCATGTATTGCTTAGATCCAATTTGGATCTAATATCTCTTTCTCTCCATGATGTAGGACAGGACCTTAGACCTAATATGTAGAACTGATCCAATGATGGAAACAAGACATTATCAAGACTAGACAGAGGCAAACAATCAGCAACCAAATGTAGACACCCTACAAGGCAATGCATAGATCTCTACTGAAGCTTCTATCATGCTTTCTTTTCTGTAATTACATTTAAGTTTTTTTGAATCCAAAAGATGTAACACAGAAAAACTATTTGCATACTACATTCAGTTTGAAAGCACCATGTAATGATCAATTATGAAATTTTGAATTTTGAACATGATCAACACCTAGAATACAATTTTCTGATAGTATGAATGCAATAACAAGATATTTTCATCATCATCTTCTGAAAAGAAATGTTGAAAAGGTATACCTTTATGCAATTTTTTGTGTTTATGATTGTTAGATTGCAGTGTGTAAAATTAGGGTAACAATACCATTTGAAATTTATAGCTATTTTTCGATCAGTCTATCAATTAGGACTATTTTCACATCTCCAAATTTTGGCATACCGTGATCCTGCACATGCCCAAAAGCAATTATTTACATGACTAGCTCCAAAATTGGACAGTGAACCATTAAAACTTAAAGAATTTACAAAATGATAACCAGAAAGTCTAAATGACAAAACCAATGCCAAAATGAACAAATAAATAACACAAAACACAATCTCAATGCATTAATTCACTCCATTCAATCCATTAAAGTATTGGATGATGGCTCTAATTACACAATACAGTCAAAATCACTCCTTCTCAACACACAGTCCATACACAGTGATCACTAACTATCAGATTAGGGTTTACTCCACCTTATATATCATATTCCCACATGTTTGAACCCTCATGTCAGGATTTGGGAACCATTAAAGCCCTTTCCTAGAAACTAGGAAATGCTGTCATGACAACTTTGGAAAGTTGTAAAGTTGTCATGAGCAACTTTTACATCTTTTGCACAAATGGAAAATTTTTACTTCCAATGGCCCAACTCAATCCTAAACCACTTAATATGGCCTTAAAACATCCAAAAACATCATAATTACTATTTCCACTCATTATTGGATTTTTGGTCAACCTTTGACCTTTTGGTTGACTTTCTAGGACTTAGACCCCTAGATCCTATTTGATCATATCAAACACTAAACCCTAATCACTCTTACCTCTAGACACACACAAGACACACTTGGAACTTCATGTTTAGTCCTTATTAACTTTGATGGTTGGTTAAACCAACCTACAAGCCAAAAAATTTAGAAGATTTATACAAGACCTTAAGGTGCTCTTGCACCACTTGTCTAATTTATTATACTACATCAAGGAAATCTAGTGATTTGTATATTATATAGTCTAAAATTTCATAATGATATATTATATGTTTTTTTATTAAGGAAAATTTGGTTTTTTTAGGGACCATAAACCATAATACAAAAAAAAAATATAGACTAAGAAACCAATCACTAAGAACCCAAGATGGGGGACCAAAAAGGGGGTATAATATGCCACTTTTGTTTTCAGAAATCAGCAAACTCTGAACTTCAATGAGAAATTGAGGATAGTTACACTCAAAATTTTAAAAAGTGATGAAAACAAGAGTTGTTCTACTCCGAATCTAGTTTCTAAAATACTAATTTATTTTAGAAATGGTGGAAATTAAGGACCTCAAAAAGGGGGAGCACAAAAAGTAATCCTGCTTTTTGTGAAAAAACATAACATAGTGTCTGGTGTGCTCCCCCTAAAATGTTAAATTTAAAAAAAAAAAAATTAATCATTCCGGTAAGAAATTAGCTAACACCACCTAGTTTATCCCAGATTTTTTTGCTAATTTTTTGATGAAAGTGTGATTTTTTGCCATTTTCCGAAGTGTACACATGCTGAAAATGTGGAATTTATGTGTGCTTACCCTAGAAATCATTGAAAACTAATTGAAAATCAAAACTTCTTTTTTTCTAAAGTGTGTAGAATGGAGTCTAGTTTCTGAAAATGTAATTTTTTTCAAAATTTGATGAACGGGCCAAAATCTAAGCCAAAATGAATACACGTTGGTTTTTGAAAAAAATAGGACATACTTAGAAAAGAAATTAGAGATGAAATTCTTAACATAATGAGAATTCAAAATAATTTACATGGTTAGATAGCTGTCAGAGAGATCTACAATATCATGTCATCTGATTTTATCATTATTGAACCACGCGCAAACCTGACAGAGAGCACCCAAGAAAAATGGTTTTTTTTTCTATGTTTGGTTGAAAACATGTCTCAGGAATGTTTGAATCCTCCAAGCCTTTGGGTTGGAACTCCAAGGCAAATCCAAGCCTTAGGCTTGGTGAACTTCAATGTCATTAAAAGGGTGCACACCCTATAGGGTGTGTGCCCTATGCAGAAAAGTCATTTGATTTGGATTCAATTATGGAAAATGCATACTTACAGTCAATCATGTTATCACCAGTCTATAGTGAATCTAAACGTTGTTGTTTATGTTTACATAACAATATTATTTGCAAAGAGTGAAGATAAATAAAAGTGCTAGCAATATGCATATGAGTCCCTAAAGGACAAAATGTACAAGGATAGGTGAAAAATAGAGAGATATTAATGTTGTCATGAAATAATGTGCATTTACAGAAGTGACCAATCACATTGTGTCAAAACAAGAAAAATAATATGCACAATTCTATAAACTATTGGCATTAAACAAATACTTCATATGAATGCTTTTTGGGGCATTGATGTCTTTGAATGAGATAAGAAAACAACACAGTGACATCTATTTTTGCAAAACAAATGAAAGAGAGTATGCATGTGAAACACATATATCTTTTTATGCATATATTCACCAAGGTTGAGCAGCACAGTGTGTATCCATGTCATTATTATGAATCAACTATGAAAAATTCAATATTGCTAAAGTGGTTCATTTTTCAAAAAAGGAATTCAAGTAAACAAGTACAATATTCATGTTGCTTAGTGTAAATTTGAAATAATGTTCTATGCAGGATCAGAGGATTAAGAAAATAGTATTGTTTTGATGTGCTCAAATGGCATTATTGTGTGTATCCATCAGCTAAATAATGTTGTTATTAGTACAGTATTCATGTTTGAATAAAAATTGGAAGTTCAGTGCATGGAGAGGATAGAGTCGAGTAGATGCAGAAAAGGAAATGTGCATATTTAGGTATCAAGCTTCATGTTATAAATGTTTCCCATGGGAGTGACAAGACCATGCTTGAACCCCATGGGTTATTCTTGCATGAGAGTTGAATAAATAGTGCATTAATATGCTATTAACTCCTATTTCTTGAACAAAGAAACCACATGTTGAAAGAGTTCAGATAATAATTAATTGAGACAAAGAACAAGTTACATAATGATGAAAAAATTGTCAGACATGATGCAAATTAAACATGTAAATGTTTCTTAGTTCAACAAAAATGCTCATGGCCTCAACAATGTGAAGATTTTTTATGTTAAAATAACAATGTTGTCGTGCTTTAAAGGAAAAATTGGATAGAGCCAACAAAATAGATCACGTTCATCTGTCAGTTACAAAATGTCAGCTTGCATGTGTTTTCCATTTTACTTCTAGATCTAGAGAATAAGACATGTGAGTATTCAGTACGATGCTATTCAAGTCCAAAAGACAGTCTAAAATCATGAGGAGAGTAACAAATGGTAACAAACAAAACAAAACTCATAGTAAAACTCAGGAATTTATGCTACAAAAGAGGGAATCATCAGAGAGTAAAAGAAAAACCCCGAATTGTTTGCCAAGAAAGGTGGGGACCCGTTAAAATCCAAAACCTTTACCAGTATTGCAAAGATTACATAGCACAAAGATATATATGACAACACCTTCGACCAGAATAACAACTGTTTTAAGTAAAGATCCAAAAATAACATAACGAGTAAACATCAGAAGTAACTTATCTGAGTATTACATGTTTAGCATGGTGTAGTCCAGATGCATACAAAGGCACCATGTGTTATGGTATGAAAACACGGGTTACAGACCAGTTCAACATGGAGAGGCTGAGTTCAATAGAATACATGGGAAGTGACATATGTCATGGCATGAAACTCAAAGTGGAGCTACAGAAGTTAAACATGTAAAACTCAAGAATTTCAAGCTAAAAACTATAGTTGAAAGCCACGGTCAAGAGCACAACTTCCACTTCATCAAGAGCCCGAGCTCCTAGACCTTTGAATCATTACTTAAGTTTGAAGCAATGTGGAAAAACCCTAGCACCATTCAGAGAAACATCCATAGATAGAATTCCATGTGTTGTGGCATGTAGGTTCTAAATCATAGCTCAACATGGAGAGCCCAAGTTCACACAAGAAGAAGCTCGAGCTTCTTAGGAAGATGTAGAGACAGCGCCATAGATCATGGCATCAAACTCCAAATTCAACCACAGACATGACAATGCAGAGAAGATGAAACCCTAGACATTACCTCCAAAACAAAATGCAAATAGAATGTGAAAATATATTATGGTAGTGTTTTTTACAAAATTTCAAGTCCACTAACAAAGGAAGTTAATGCCTTGTTAGTTACAGTGCCCCGATAGTACCCCCAAGCTGCCATGATAGTGAGAGATATTTTGTAGTGGGTGTGATCATGTTGACCATTAGCTGTGGTCAAGTTAGGCTTGATTAGCTTAGCTATGGTGTCGAGTTTGCAAATGAGTTAGGGTTTTTATGTTATGGAGTTGGGGTTTATGCTATGGGATAGGTTTTAATGAGTTTTGTGATGTATTTTTGTTAGAGGTTGGTAAAACTATGTAAAAGAAGTAAATCTTTAAACACCAACTTTAGAGGGGCTAGATTTAGGGATAAATTTGGGAACTAATTATGCCTTAGGTTTAGTAATATGCTATTTTGGAGGGGCTTTAGAGGGAGGAATGATTTTTGAATTTAGCTTCATGGGCTATATAGCTGAGCTTTTGATTTGAGGATGGGGGTCCAGAATTTAGAGAGAAGGTGCTTTCAGTGAACTCTTTGTTCCTATAGATTTTATTTATGCATTTTGTATCCATATTTGGTTCATGTTGGGTATAGATTTTTTGCAAGAGGATGCATGTATTCCTTGCTATTTTTCTGAAACTCTCTCATGTAACTAGTCACAGTTTTGATAAGAATAAAGCTAGCCCTATTATAGATTGTAGGATATAACCATTTTGCAGAATTTGCATGTTTGTTAGCCAGATTCTCATTATTTCTTGTGAGATCCCTAGTAGTGATATTCAAGTTAGCCTATGTATTGGACAAAAAATGATTTTGCAGAAATCATTAGGGTATGTCAAGTGGATATTAGTTTGAATATTTGAGAAGTCTGGATCCTATTTGGTGTATCACCTTTTTAAGTTTTGTTCATTCAGTTTTATTTTAAATTTCTCCCTTTCCTTCCAAAAATCAGAAGAAAGCAGTAAATTATTGATACCCCAAATCCAATAGGAACTGACCTATATTCTGAAGATTCCTTCTTAGTCAGAGTCCACCCACAACTCAGGAAGCTTTCCATTGTTACCATGAAATATTAGTATGCCCTAATGCCTGAGTTAGGGTGATATTTTTTGGCCTTAATAGGTATATCATTTTTTAAATCTGAAACATGTGTCATATTTTATGCTTCGCCTACTACAAGAAAAAAACCAAAAAAATTCAATTTGATGAAGTTTAGACTAAGTTAAGGAGGTCAGACATGAGAGTTTTTATATTTTGGAAAAGTTGTATAAGAAAAATTATAATTAATTATTTACTTGGAAAAAAATTACAAAAAAATATGCATCAAATTGAGACATTAATCTACTACTTATATCTATAATCTAGTAAAAACCTATTATCATTTGATTGTGTTTAAGGTGGTCAGACATACGCCTACTTCTTATCTATTTAGTCTTGATTGATAAACTGATTAAAAAATAGCTATAAATTGCAAATGGTATAACATTTTTGAAATCCAATACATGAGTCACATTCTATGCTTTTCCTACTATAATTCAAAACTAAAAAAAAAAGCAATTTGATGAAGTTTAGACTAAGTTAAGGTGGTCAGACATGGGATTTTTTATATTTTGGAAAAGTTGTAGTAGAAAAATCATGATTAATTATTTACATGGAAAAAAATCACAAACAAATGTGCATCACATATGAACATTATTCAACTATTTAAATCTATAATCTTGTAAAAAAATATTATCATTTGATTGTGTTTAAGGTGGTCAAACATACACATACTTCTTATATTTTTCCTAAAATTTTCATACTACTCCATTGAAATTTGAAATTTCACCATATAGAATATTTTTTTAAGAAGGGATAGTATCTTAGAAACTAGATTTAATTTTCTACAAATTCTCTTCTTACACATTTTTGATATAATATTGATAACTTGTCCACATATTTACATCAACTTTCCTAACACTAATTTTCTAAATTTTCATTCTAACTTAAGGCCTAGTTTTGCATACCATGAACCTGCACATACCCTTTTCTTGGAGTTCTAGTGGTCCAAATTTAATGACCACTTGAAATCAATAAAATAAATGTATATATGTTGTAAATATGGTGTGTGGAGTCTGTGTGTGCAGGGAAGCTATGAGAACAATCAGGCCCTAGGTGAGTACTGTGTATTCTAGCTGGGAAGTCTGAACAATGCAAAAGAAATAAGAACTTCTTATGGATTGGTGTGTACCAATAAAATGTGGACAAGTGTAGGGACATGTATCACATACATGTGGATGCAAGGAGGTTTGCATTGGGGGTCATTACAGTACCTATTGAAAGCCAAGAATCTAAACCAATGTACATGGCCTAGAACCCCTTGAAAATAGGGGTTTGGTGAAAGTACAGTGTACGGACAAGGTAGGGGTCTAAAAGCTTGAAAATACTAGAGCCTAGGATAGACCTAAAAGGAATCCAAAATTGGTTAGGAGGTTTCTTAAGGGGTTTTGTGAGAAAAACCAAGAATACTATTTTCTACGAGGCCTAATTGACCAAAAAGGCTACAAGGCCTCAGAATCCAAAAACTAGGAACTTGATTGAAACCTAATGAAAGGATCCAAAAAATTGGATCAAAACTAGTTGGTAATGACCTAGGAATGTTCATGAACCCTATTTCTACTGATAAGGTCAGATTGGAGAGAAATTGGATAAGCCTATGGGTGCATAGTGGAATGGAGAAGGACTTGAAGGGAGTTTAAAATTTGGTGGAGAGCTCTAAAGGAGATAGGGGATCAAAGAATTTTCCTCTACTTAGGTAGTGATAGAAACCCTAAGAAGACTAAAGAAAGGGTCTTGGAAAGTGCAAGAAATCTCTTAGGAGTTAGAGCTCCCCATCAAATTGGTATCATAGCCTTTGAAAGGCTTGGGAATTTATCAGTGTATGTCAAAGGAAAGTGAATCCATTGGAGAAATCACCATGGTGACCAATGTAGAATTGGCAAGTGACTTGTCAGAAAAGAAAGTCAAGTATATACTTCTTAAAGAAGCTATGGAGGAGATGAAGTTAAAGTTGGAAAAGTTGCACATGCAGTAAACAAGATGAAAGAATAAATGGTAGAAGAGAAATATAAGGGAAAGAGTCAAGTTGAAGAGGAGGTAGAACTAGAGCCTGACTATCCTTTACCTGAGGAACCATTCCTCAAGGCCCTCAAGGCATTAAGTGGCCAATCACTAGAAGGCATTCCAGTGTTCTCTAGAAAGCTAGATGCATAGTTGGTTATGGAGTTGATTGAGGGTATGGAAAACCATTTCGAATGTGATGGTATCACAGAGGCACAGAAGGTGAAGATAGCTAAATCAAGGCTAAGAGGAAAAACATTAACTTGGTGTAAGTTTTTGTAAGAAGAAAGAGAAAAAGAAGGCAAGAAGCCAATAGAAAACTGGAAAGCTATGGTTTCTAAGGTGAGAGAAAACTATGTACCATAGGATTATGATATCCAAATACACAAGAAAAGGTAGAATCTCAAAAAAAATATCTTGATGTTTCATCCTATACAGAAGAGTTTCAAAAACTATGTCTTAGGTTAAGAGTGCAAGAAGTGGAAAGCATCAAATTTTCTAGGTTCTTAATGGTCTCAGATGGAACATACAAGAAGAGTTGAGCCTCTTTACTTTATCTTCTATCAATGGGTAGTTTAAAATGGCCCTAAAGGTGGAAGAAAAACTTAGAAAGAGACAAGATTCCAACTCTAGGGGAAGAGGAAGAGGTAGAGACTCTAGAGGAGGACACAGAGGTGGCTCTAGTGGAAGGAACAGTGACACCAGAAGCCAAGGCGATACCAGGGGTGCTGAAAAAAACCATGAGACTAGTAATAGAGGGAGATATAATAGAGGTAGAGGATTTCACAATGGTGGAAGAGGTAGATCAAGTGGGTTGGAAGGACCTCACATTTTTATACCATGAAATGTTACTATTGTGGCCAATTGGATCACCCTGCTTATAGATGTCCAGATAAGCCAACATCATCACAAGGTGAGAAGAAGATTGCATATTTGTAAGAAGAGGATGTGACTAAACAATTAGAGATTAGTTTCAATTTAGAGAAGGGAGAGAACCTTATGCTTGGGAGGATTCTAATCAAAGAACCTACAAGGGATGAACACAAGCAGGGAAGGGATCTTTTTAGAGTCAAGTGTAAGATTCTTGGAAGAGTGTGTATGGTCATAATTGACTTTGGATCTAATAACAATGTGATCTTAGAGGAAGTAGTACAAAAGCTTAAATTGGTCAATATTCCTCATGTGTGCCCTTACAAAGTACCTTGGTTGAATAAGGGACAAAATATCTTGGTGAATGAATAAGTGTAGGTTGAATTCACTATTGAGAAGTATCCAGATAGGATTCTTTGTGATGTTTTACCAATGGATGCATGCCATCTGTTGCTTGGAAGACCATGACAGTATGACATGGATGTAGTACAACATGGGAAGGAGAATAAGTACTCATTCAAGAAGAATGGAGTAACTTATAAGATACAATATTTTATAGAAGAGGAGACAGTGGATAAGTTGGACTCAAACACTCTATGAATGAGTGGAAAATAATTCCTCAAGGACATGAAGGAGGATGAAGGAATTGGCTATGCAATTTTGGTAAGCCAAGAGAGGAAGAGGCACCTAAACAATCACCAATGCTAGCATAAGTAAAGAAGTTGCTTGATAAGTTCCAAAACATCACGTGTGAAGGGACTCCAGCTACACTACCCCCAAAGAGAGAGATTAGTCATCAAATTGATTTTTTGCCAGTGGCATCCTTTCCTAACAAGGCTACATAGAAGATGACACCCGATCAGAAAAAATAAATTGAAAGGCAAGTGACAGATCTTTTGGACCAGGGACTAATAAGCAAGAGCATCAACCCATGTGTTGTCCAAGTAGTGTTGGATCCTAATAAGGGAGGTAAGTGGAGAATGTGTACTGACTATAGGGGAATAAATAGGATAACTATTAGGTATAGATTTCCTATTCCTAGGATAGAATATTTAATGGATTGCTTGGGGGGTGCTAAGTACTTTTCAAAGATTGACTTAAAAAGTGGATTTCATCAAATTATGATGAAAGAGGGTGATGAGTGGAAGACAACTTTTAAAACCATAGAGGGGTTATATGAGTGGTTAGTAATGCCATTTGGGCTTACAATTTCACCTAGTACTTTTATGAGGGTCATGAATGAAGTCTTGAATGATTATATAGGGGTATTTGTAGTAGTCTACCTAGATGACATCCTCATTTTTAGTAAAACAAAGGAAGAGCATATGAAAAAATTGGAACTTGTGTTGACGAGGTTGTAGGAGGAGAAGCTTGCCATAAATCTTGAAAAGAGTGAGTTTATGAAACAAGAATTAGTCTACCTAGGATTTGTGGTATCCCAAGGTGACTTCAATATGGACAAGAGAAAAGTGGAAGCAATATTAAGTTGGCCTACTCCTAATACAAGGACTAAAGTTAGAAGCTTCCATGGGTTAGCCCAATTCTATAGGAAGTTTGTTAGGAGATTCAGGGAGATTTTTGCACCTATCCTAGATGCCAGTAAGGGTGGAGTTAAAAAAAAAAATTTGTGGACCAAGAAAGATAATGAATATGATGCTAGTAACATAGTAGTTGGTGCAGTCCTAAGTGAGGAAGGAAGACTAATAGCCTTCTTTAGTGAAAGGATTAATGAAGCAAAACATAGGTACTCATCCTATGATCTAGAGTTGTTTGCATTGGTACAAGCTCTAAAGAAGTGGAGGCACTACTTGTTGCCAAAATAATTTGTAATATATACTGATAACTAGGCTTTGAGATATATAAATACATAGGAGAAGCTTATCTTAAGGCACATAAAATGGATGGAGTTTCTACAGTCATACACTTTTACTATCAATCATAAAAATGGTGTGAATAACAAGGTAGCAGATGCCCTTAGTAGGATATTTATCACCATCCAGAAGATTTAGTTATAGAGTATAGGGATTGAAGGTTTCAAAGACCTTTATGAAGGATATTTATATTTCTTAATGATCTATAAGGTGTATACTAATTTTGAGAATCACTTTAACAGTGAGTTTGCAGACTATACCTTACAGAATGGATTGTTGTTTAAAGGGAAGAAAATATGTGCTCCAAGGGGGTCCATGAGGGAGAACCTCATACAAGAGATGAACAATGGAATTTTGAGTGGACACTTTAGGTTGAACAAGACCCTAGACTTAGTGGAGAGATACTATTGGTGGCCTAAGATGTAGAAAGATGTGAGAATATATGTGGGGCAGAGTTTAGTATGTCAAAAGGAAAAGGGGACATCATCAAATGCAAGTCTTTACCAGCCATTTCCCATCCCAAATAGACCATGGGAATGCATAAGTAAGGATTTCATAGTGGGATTACCTAGGAATCCAATTGGACTAGACAATGTGTTTGTGGTAGTGGAAAGATTCATTAAGACGAGTAACTTCATCCCATGTAAAACAACCCATGATGCGAGTCACATTGCCCACCTTTTCTTCAAGGAGATAGTGAGGATCCATGGCTTGCCAATGAGTATAGTTGCAGACAGAGATGTGAAGTTTATGGGGCAATTTTGGAAGACCCTATGAAAAAGACTAGGAACTAACTTGTCTCATAGTTCAGCATATAATACTCAAACATATGGTCAGAGAGAAGTGATAAATAGGGTTCTTGGAAACTTTCTAAGATGTTTGAAACAACATTATGGGAATGGATGGGAACAAGTCATCCCACAAGAAGAATTTTCCTACAATGATAACACAAACATGACTACTCGCAAGAGTCCATTTGAGATTTTATATGGTATACATCCAAGGGGTGTACTGGAGCTCAAAGACTTAAAAGGATATGAAGGAGTTAGTGGACATTCAGATGACTTTGCACATTCAATGAGAGAAGTTCATGATCAAGTGAAAAAAGACTCTAATGGAGGCCAATCAGAAGTTGAAGGCTAAGAAAGATGAAGGAAGGAGAGACCTACAATTTTAGGTAGGATACTTGGTGATGATATATTTGAATAAGGATAGACTACAAAAGGGAACACCAAAAAAACTACAAATGAAGAGGATTGGACCTTGTAAGGTATTGTCTAAGTATGGTTCCAATTCCCACAAGATAGATCTACCAAAGGATATGTCTATTTCCCCCATTTTCAATGTGAAGGACTTGATTCATTACAAGGGACTAGACATAGATGAGAGAGAGTATATTAAAAAGGTAACTAAGGATGTGGTAAAAATTAGAGTGCATGTAAAAGCTAAGCCACAAGTGGAGTGTACAAGCTAAGCCACAAGTGGATAGGATGCTAGATTCAAGTGTGGAGAGGAAGACAAGGAAGAAAGTCTACGTGGAACACTTGGTGAAATGGGAAAATAAACCTGATTTAGAGGCTACACATATAGCATAGGGAGACTTCAATAATCATGGCATAAGCATGGAGTTCATCACACCTAAAGTACCTTGATTTTCTTGTTGCAAGGGGAGGATGGTGTAGGAGCACCTTAAGGTCTTGTATAGATCTTCTAAACATTTTGGATTGTAGGTTCATATGGAAAACTAACAAAGTTAATAAGGACTAAACATGAAATTCCAAGTGTGTCTTTTATGTTTCTAGAGGTAGGAGTGATTAGGGTTTAGTGTTTGATGTGATCAAAGAGGATTTAGGGGTCTAAGTCCTAGAAAGTCAGCCAAAAGGTCAAAGGTTGACCAAAGCTCCAAAATGGAGTGTAAATAGTAATTATGATGTTTTTGGATGTTTTAAGGCCATATTAAGTGGTTTAGGATGGAGTTGGGCCATTAAAATTAAAAGTTTTCTATTTGTGCAAAAGATGTAAAAGTTGCTCATGACAACTTTACAACTTTGCCAAGTTGTCATGACAATATTTCCTAGTTTCTAAGAAAGGGCTTTAATGGTTCCAAAATATTGACGTGAGGGTCCAAACATGTGGGAATATGTTATATAAGGTGGATTAAACCCTAATCTGACAATTACTTATCATTGTGTATGAACTGTGTGTTGAGGATTGATTTTGACTATATTTTGTAATAAGAGCCATCATACAATACTTTATTGGATTGAATGGAGTGAATTAATGCATTAAAAATTTGTTTTGTGTTATTTATTTGTACATTTTGGCATTTTTTTTGTAATTTATACTTTTTGGTTATCATTTTGTAAATTCTTTAAGTTTTACTGGTTCACTGTCCAGTTTTGGAGCCAGTCATGTAAATAATGGCTTTTCTTGGAGTTCCCGTGGTCCAAACTTAATGACCACTTAGAATAAATAAAATAATTGTATATATGTTGTAAATATAGTGGGTGGATTTTGTGTGTGTAGAGAAGCTATGAGAATAATAAGGCCCTAGGCGAGCACTATGTATTATGTGTAGGAAGTTTGAACAGTGCAGAAGCAATAAGAATTGCTTATAGATTGGTGTGTACCATTGAAAGGTGGAGAAGTGTAGGGTCATGTATCTGAAACATGAGGATGCAAGGAGGAGTGAATTGGGAGTCATTAGAGTACATGTTGAAAGCCAATAAGCCAAACCAATGTACAAGCCCTAGAAACCCTTGAAAATTGGGGTTTGGTAAAAGTCCAGTGTACAGACAAGGCAGGGGTCTAAAATAAAACCTTGAAACTCATAGAGCCTAGGATAGATCTACAAGGAATACAAAATTGGTTTAGAGGGGTTTAAGTGGTTTTGTGAGAAAAACTAAGAATACTAGTTTCTAGGAGGCCTAATTGAACAAAAAGGCTACAAGGCCTCAAAATAAAAAAAACTAGGAACCTGCTTAAAACCCAATGAAAGGATCCAAAAAATTGGATAAAAAATAGTTGGTAGTGAATTAGGAATGGTCGTGAACCCTATTTCTACTAACAAGGTCAGATTGGAGAGCAATTGGCTAGGATAAGCCTATGGGTGCATAGTGGAATGGAGGAGGACTTGAAGGGAGTTTGAAAGTTGGTGGAGAGCTCTAAAGGAGATAGGGGATCAAAGAGTTGTCCCCTAATTAGGTTAGTTATAGAAACCCTAAGAATAAAAAAGAAAGGGTCTTGGAAAGAGAAAGAAAGCTCTTAGGAGTTGGATCTCCCCATCCACAAGGGTTCAAAATTAAAGTCATCCATTAAGATTAAAATCAATATCTAACCACACCTGTTCTATTTAATATCCAATTCCT
The DNA here is from genome assembly GCA_018584345.1 of Thuja plicata. Lineage (NCBI taxonomy): Eukaryota > Viridiplantae > Streptophyta > Pinopsida > Cupressales > Cupressaceae > Thuja > Thuja plicata. Next base: position 2,266,598 of record MU228019.1, read on the forward strand.
CAACGAAGATACATGCAAAAAAGGTAATTATATAACTATATATAATTAAATATTTCTCATCTCCAACATAATTATATAAAACATAATATAATATCCAAAGAGATTCTACATACCAATATTTCCAACCCAAAATAAATGTTTATCAAAATTCCTTTCTATATATTAGCCCATATAAATATTCTGTAGATAATTTATTAACTAAATATATACAACCTATTATTTCCATTGCATGGGCAATAAAAAACATGCAATAAATCAATGCATCTAAAATTTGGCTTATGGACCCCATATAGAAAGTGTGGTAACTTTCACCAATATAATTGTATCATAAAAAATGGTGAGAAATACTATGCAGAAATATTACTCACCAAATTAAATTGTATGGGGGTCGTATGATACATTAGGAACATCCACAATATCTCACCATCAAATCCAAATCAGATTAGTAGTGACTAAAAGGATTAAGGGATGCTAATGTAAGATCTAGATTGGAAGATGGAGTTTGGGGATGGTTTCCTTTAATGTTAAAGTGTGTCTAATATGTAAATGATATGAAAATCTATGAAAGGAATGCAAACTATGAAACCTGAGATGAAAAATAACAAGATATGATATTAGATCTAATGCATTAAAGTAAATGCAAGATGAAAATAATAATTATTAACTCACCTTGAACCTAAGAGAGGAGGAACAAACTTCAGATCTGGAGTTGACTGTCAGATCTGGAGTTGACTGGGTGGATGTGTTTGAGGTTATTACATGGTATGTCATCCTAGACAAAAACAAAAAAAATTGTATCTTTTTTAGCTACCATTTTTTTATTATCAATAACTTTAGGAATGATAAGTGTATTTATCTACTGTATTATTTGGTTTCATCCTTGTATAATAGCCTTAAATATGATTTAAAAAACCCTTATTTTCCAATGTTACATGAGTGTTTGATACTCGTTATTATGGAGTATGCGAAGTCTCTATTTGCCCAAAAATATCCCTAAACCCAAGAATTGCATTGAGCTTTAGAATACTGTTCACTGTCATTATTAAATGACCTCTCAAATTAAGAAGTTTTTTTTTTAATTTATGAAAATGAAAATACCCTAAAAGGAATGATTCAAGTAAACACATAATTTTGGTCTAGGATGATGGTGAGTCAAACTATTCTCCCTATAGGGTTTCATGCAAGATTAGCTAGATCCAAGTGATGTTGATAAGGGTGGAGGGAAAATAAAAGTGTCTACTAAGGGGAATGAGAAATACTTTACGAGGTCCCAATTTGTAGGGAGGGGGTAGAAGAAATTCCACAATTACAAAACTCAAGAAAAATATTCTAAAGGATGTAGACACTAGTCTTTCTCCCCTGTTTCATAACCTTTGATTATGGATGATAAGGACATGGGAATTTATGATGATATCCCATTGGACTTTGAAAAAATAACCCCTTTATAAAAGGGATATTTTGTTCAAGGTACTTGTTGGTGCTATTTCCTATTTAAATTGTGCCTTGTAATTTTCCTAAGATCCCTTTTCATTGATAGTGTCCAAGGCTTTGAAATTGAGATTAAAATTGTTTTTATGCCTCTGCAAAGCATGCTCAAACCCTTAACCTAGTTGAAAATGGTGGAAAATGACTAAAAAACTCTAACTATCTTGACTAATTCTATTTTTGTGTTACTTTTTCGGTCACTTAAGTTACCTTAAGTCATGTGTTCATGTTAAATGGGTTTCTTTTTGCAAAAAGACTATGTCATCCTAACCAATTTAATAATCCCTAAGTCTTGCCATGAAAAGTCCCTTTTACGTCATCACCTTATGTGTCGAGCAAGTCAGTTTTGATCTAACGGTCGGCTTAATGGCTTATGCCCAAGATGCACGACATCTATCAAGCAAGCAATTAAGTGGTGGTGATGCATGTCCTTGGTGGGGCCGGACAAGTCATAAAGGTTCTCAGTTAAACAGTGGGCAAGTATGAAAAGATCAAACGGCTCGCTTAATAGCTTAAAGGAAAAGTACACAGTATGGTATCTAACGGGCAAACAATTAAGCGAAGGTGACACCTATCCAGGAAAGAATGTGGGTCCAGTCACAGAGAAGTATAAAAGGTGTTAAAGCTTGGAAAGATTAGATGATCAGCTTAATGGCTTATACCCAAGATGCTAAACATCTAACAAGAAAGCCATTAAGAAGTGATGACATCTGGCAGCTGGTGGGCCTAGAAATTCAAGGTTGGCGAGAGTTAAACCACAGTTAAGTTGTTTTAAATCTAACGGCTCACTTTATCGCTTAAAGGGAAAGTGCTTGACATATAGCGAGTAAGAAATTAAGTGGCGGTGACATGTGTCCTCAGTGGACAATTGCTTTCAAGAAAAAAAGATAGCCGTCAGATGCAGAGAATGATGTCTAGAATCAACATCTCAAATTCAAAGTTGGTAAAATATGTTGCAGAGAGCCGTTAAGCTATGAAATTGAAGCCTGTGAATTAATTAAAAAATGCGTGACAACTCCAATAGAATTCAATTTGAAAGATTGATTTGATTAAGGCCATAGAATTGATTAAGTTGACTTGCAGTCACAATGATTCATCAAAATCATTTGAGAAAAAATGGGATTGCAGAGAAACTTGGCTTCACACGACTTCTGTGCAGAATGGGTAAGGTTACTGATTCACTAGCATTCAAATTGTGGTGGAATTTGCAGTTTAGAAAGGTTTTAGTGCTTTGTTTTAGAATTTGAGTCTAGTATCAAGAGAAAAAAACTTAGAACGGCCCCTAGAGATGAAGTTTCTAGAGAGGTTGATTACCAAAATAGAAATGTTAGGGAAGATTCGTTGCAACAACTACCACTGTCCTTAGGGGATGCCACACAAATTAAAAGGGTAGTTCCACCACATCCCCGCTTCAAAATTGGAGAAGGGTTATACAATTAAGGTAGATGGGAAAGATGCCAATACCAGTTTTGATGGCCTCACTCTGTTCAAAATGGCCTATAGCCAAAGGAATGCCCCTACCCTAGACTGTAATATTTGGGAATTAGATGTGGGAAAACTGATAGCACCTAGTGTGTTCATGGACACTAATTTGTTCATCTTGATTACAAACACTTATGATAAGGTGGCTAGGGTTTTTAGGGATACCCAGGGAAATATATTATTGACTATATCAGTTGATGAAATCAGAAGGATTTTCAAGCTTACTGACACCTCTCAACATATGGATGATATTGATCTTGAGTACTTTAAAGAAGTATACCAGAACCAAAGAGATTATTACAGGGGTGAAGTAGTGAAGGGGTATGTCAACAAAATAGGGAAATTGGTTGTGGTAGGACCTAGAACCCCAGAACCTTTCAAGTTGGATCTTTTTAATGGCAAGGCCAGAAAGATGTATAGTGCTCTGTACAATGTTTTGGGGATAGATGACGAGGTGGAAATGCATCTCCAGATAATGTTCATGGTTTTTCAAATTCTGCATCCCCACTTGTCAGTAGTATTTGATTTTGCATCTTATATTTCTCTGGAGATGCATGAGGGTTTGTCAGGAATTCAAGATGTCGACATATAGAAACCAATGGGTTGGTATTCCCTCATGATGCATATGTTCTTGTTCAATAGTGCAAACTTCTTTGAGGAAGAAATGGAACTAGATAAATTCCAAGATGGTAAAGAATTGCCTGTTCAAATGTGGAGTG
>MU228020.1:16932-33774 GCA_018584345.1 Thuja plicata
AATTCTTATCAATTTTGAAATCACTTGAAAGTGAGATTTTAGGCATGAGACAAGTGTAGATGGATTGCTCACTCAATACGTCTATTGATTATAGCTATAAAGATGCATAGCTTAGTCTTTGCAGTAAAAAAAAATAGGTAACGTGTTTAAGGGTTAAATATTTTACGCGTGCAACCAAAATCTAATTTGATTTGAAGATCTAATATTAGATGCAAGTCAAATTTGTTTTTAGACATGAGATGAGAAACCAATTTGAAATAGTAAGCCATGACTAAAAATTTGTTTGATGAAAATATGCTCTCACAATAAAATGAATGAAATTGTGGAACCAAAAAGGAAAAACCCCTCAAACTATTTATTTAGTCATTTTACCTGATGACCGAATTGGTCATTTATTTAGTCATTTTACTCGATGACCAAATTGATCATTTATTTAGTCATTTTAGTTGTGATTTTACCTGATGACCAAATTGGTCACTTACTTAGTCATTTATTTTATAAATATGATCAGTTTTGGTCCTGTGACTAAAACTTTTAGTCACGTGACTAAAATTTTTAGTCACTTAGTCATATATTTGCCAAATTCTACTAGTGCTTGTAATCCCATGCTCATTACAAAAGTTAGTAAATTCATAAGAAATAAATTCTCCTCCTCTATCTGATCTTAAATATTTTATTTCTTTTCCACTTTACTTTTCAACTTTATCTTTATACCATTTGAACATGTTAAATTCTTCATATTTCTCTTTTAAGAACATGATAGTCATCATCCTAGAATAGTCATCAACAAATAGAATTAAGTATCTATCACCATAATAGCTCTTTGTTCTCAATGGTCCACATAAGTAAGTATGGATTAAGTCCATAGTAGCATTAGATGTGTAGGTTTTTCTCTTGAAACTAGACTATGTCATTTTTCCTATTTGACAATTCTTCCACATAACATGGTTGGGCTTTGAAATACTCGGTAAGCCTCTCACTTTTATTTTCTTACTTATCTTAACCATGTTGTCAAAATTCACATGAAATAACCTTTTATGCCACAACCAAACATCTTCATTTTTAGCCCATAAAAAAGTGGTCTCAATATTACCAAGATAGAATAGATTACCTTTTGTTTCTTCACCAGTACCAATCAACTTTCTTAATCCATTATAAATCATTGCCTTTTTGTTCTCAAATGCAACTCAGTGTCCTATGTTGTTTAGGTGTGAAACACTCAATAGATTATAGTTAAGTCCTTTCACCCAATATACATTTTCACATCTGATCAGATTATTCAACATGATGGTACCTTTTCCTTCAATTGGGCAAGGTGAGTCATTACTCATGCTAACTGATCCACCATTATAATATTCAAAAGTTTTAAACTTTTCTTTATCTCCAATCATGTGATGAGTACAACCACTATCAATAATCCAGACATCATTTTTGCTAACTTTAGATATGAGTGTTGTTTCAACATACCTTTCTTCTTTGTTTGAATCATTCTTCATAGCAACAAATACTACCTCAATATCTTCATTAGAATCAATACTAGAATTTTCAGCTTAGTTCTCAACCAGGTAACAAGACTTCTTTCCTTTTTTCTTGTAATCTCAGTTATCTCTTCTGTTAGAGTGTTGGTAGCTTCTGTAGTCTCAGTCATCACTTCTGTCATACTTCTTTTCATAAGATCTGTCATTGTTTCTTTCATCTTTTCTCTTGGTAGGGCATCTAGAAGCAAAATTTTCAATTTCCTTGCAATTAAAACATAACAATGGTAATTTACCTTTATATCTTCCTTTACCTCTATGTAATCTCCTAGCTATTAGTGCTTCAAGTTCATCAATTTCTTGCTCATCACTATCACTGTCACTATCATTTCTCATAGTGTGTTTGTTAGATTTTCTTATTTTTCAGAGAAGACTTGAATGCATACTCAATATTAGGTAAGACATTATTGTCATAGTTGTTCATTTAAAATGAAATAAGTCTACCAATCAAAGTATCAAGAGTAACATTTTTACTATTTACTGCTCTCATTTCTTGAATTGCACAACTCTAATAGCATATATAGGTAGTACGGTTCTCAGAATTTTACTTACAACTATTTATTCATCAAGTACTACTCCACGGATAGCATTAAAAACTTCTTTGATTCTGTCATTGTACTAAGTTATGTTATCTCCTTTCATTCTCAGGTCATCAAACTTTCCTCTTAGGCTTTCAACTTTATCTCTCAGCACATTGGCATCTCCTCCGTGTTACTGATTAAATATTTGAAGATGTTAAGTTGATCACAAAAATGCAAAAGCTTAATGCAAGACATTAAATCAGTTAATGGATTGTATTGTCATTGATGTCAACTTGATATAATCTAATCAGTTATAATCAAAGTGTCAAAGACTTTAGAGAATCAAAGAGAAAAATATTATGATTTACATAAATCCATAAAAGACAAGTATTCACAATGTGAATACAAACATCGACGGTTAGTGGAACTTGACATATAGATATCACGAACACTCAGGTCACAGTGATGCCCGAAAAAGAACACCGATGAGAATTATTGACGAGAAGAATCAAAAGCATACCCAACGGCCAAAAACATAATGTAAACCGAAGGAGAAGCCCGAAGAGAACTGGAGTTTTGACTGACGCTATCAGAGAGTTAAACACCGAAAATAACTGAAGTTCAGAAATGACAAAAAATCTAGTTGGCAGAGCTAAATATATACTTAATTGGTAGTTATCATTGTTTTCATCGACAAGATGGGCTAGAGATAAGTAAATGATTTAAAGTTATTTTGTCAAGTTGGCAAGAAGATCTCAGTGAGATAAAACAAGAGTTTTTATTTAAATCTAATTGGTGAGGATTCTGGATCACGCCAAGTTCAAGAAATTTAAGAACCTAATAACAGTTATATCATGTCTATAAAGTGACAACTCAATTCATTACGAATTGGTGTGGGTGAATGAATGAAAAAGAGGATGCTAAAGAGAAACTGATGAAGAGCAACTTCATACAGTCCTGATCAACAAGCTGAGGAAAGAGCTAAAGTTTTCTATGGACATCGAGAAATAGAGAACAACACTACCGAGTAGAATAAAAGTGGAGAAAAGGTATAAAAAGAGTTATATTGATCAGAATAGTTTTATGAGATTACAATAGATATGAAAATCTACAAGTATAAGTTGTATATGTGAATAGATCATACTATTTTAGTTTAACCATTGATTCAGAAAGTCTCTTAACCGAGTAGGATTTAAAGATCCTTTTTATATTGAGATACATCCAAAGGAGTATCAAAATTTTTTATCATGAAGATAGCATGAGATGCCAGATACCTATTGACAGGAAAAGTGAGTGTTTGATCAAGGAAGGTAGCATAGAGATGCCCGATATCAAGTGAAAAACTAAACTTTTAAATCCTCTAACAAGGTCATGCGTAACAGTGTATTTGTAACCTTTAACAGGGATAGCTCTTCACTGATCTCACTTTTGAAGAGTAAAAATTTTGGGTTACCGGTGCCAAGTGGTTTTTTGCTTAACAGGGTTTCGACGTTAAAAATCCATGTGTCTATGAGTCATTACTTTAGTGTTTTGCATTATACATAACTTAATTGGATTGATTGGTATACTCTAGATAATTTACTATCTTTCGGTAAATTAATAGACTGCTTTTTGGTAAACATACAGTAGAAGGTTTTAAAAAGCATTCTAAGGAGTAGTGATTTGATAAAAATATTTGGAGGCATTCATCTTATAGGACTGAAGATAACTAGAGGTATAATATTGTGGTACTAAGTTTTAAGAGTTTATTATTGGAATATTTTTTAGGCCACTAATTCACTCCCCCTCTCAGTTATTACTAACAATTGGTATCAGAGCTTGTGTGCTTAGAAAGGGAGTTTGACATCTCAAGCAAAAGATCACAACATGAAAAGATGAGATGTGCCCAAGTTGAATAAAAACAAATTTGCATTATGGAAAAGCAGAATAAGAATCCACTTATTGGGTATTGGAAATAATATTGTTTCATACGTAGATACTGAATATGTGTTTCCTACAGGACCTCATACTCTTGAGCAATTAAGATTCAAGCATGGGCATAACTGCATGATGATAGAACTTGCATCATCACTCTCTGATGCTGAGTTTGAAGATGTCAAAACCTGCACCTTTGCAAAGCAAATATCGGATAAGTTGAAGCTTGTACATGGAGGAGATGCCAATGTACTCAGAGAAAAAGTAGAAATCCTAAGAGGGAGGTTTGATGACCTAAGGATGAAAGAAGGAGAAAATATCACTCAGTATAGTTGCAGAATAAAAGAGGTAGACAATGCTATCCGAGAAGTTGGAGGTGTACTTGAAGATGAGACAGTGGTAAGAAAAATCTTAAGAACCTTACTACCTTTATATGCTATTAGATTTTTTTCTATTCAATAAATGAGAGCAGTTGCAAACAATAAAATTACTCTAGATAGTCTGATTGGTAGACTGATAGCATTTGAGATGAACAACTTTGATAATAGTGTCTTACCATCTGTAGAATCTGCATTCAAATCTTCTTTAAAGACAAGTAATTCAAGACATGATATTAGAAATGATAGTGAAAGTGATAATGAAGAAAAAGGACTTGATGAGATTGAAGCACTAATGGCGAGAAGATTGCAGAGAGAAAAAGGTAAATACAAAGGTAAGTCACCACTTGTATGTTTTAATTATAAAGAGGTTGGACACTTTGCTACAAGATGGGCAAACAAAAGAAAAGATAACAGAGGAAATGATAGATCATATGAGAAGAAGTTTGATAGAAGTGATAATAGGGATTACCGAAGAAACTAACAATCTGACAAGAGAGATACACGAGACTACAAGGACAAAGGGAAGAAAGCTTGTTACCTAGCTGAGAACAAATTTGATGACACTGCCACCGAATTAGAAGAACACATCGAGATGGTATATGTAGCCATGAAGGATGATTCATATGAAGATGAAGAAAGGTATGTAGAGACTGCACTCATATCTAAAGTTAGTAAAATAGATGTCTGGATCATAAATAGTGGCTGCACTAACCATATGACCAGTGATAAACAAAAGTTTGAAACTTTTGAATACTATAATGGTGGCTCAGTGCGAATGGGTAATGATACACCTTGTCCAGTGAAGGTAAAGGAACCATAATGTTAAATAACCTAATTAAATGTGAAAATGCTTACTAGGTCAAAGGACTTAATTACAATTTATTAAGTGGTTCTAAGTTAAACAATTCAGGTCATAGAGTAGCATTTGAAAATAAGAAGGAAAATATCTTCAATGAATCAAGAAGGTTGATTGGTACTGGTGAGAAGAAAAAGGTAACATTTTCTATCTCAATGACACTAACACCACTTGTTTAATGGTTAGAAATGAAGACATATGGTTGTGGCAAAAAATATTGTCATGTGAACTTTGACAACATGATAAATATAAGAAACAAATGGAATGTCAGAGGCTTACCGACAATGACTAAGCCCAAGCATATCATGTGCAAGAATTGTCAAAAAGGTAAGATGACAAAGTCTAGTTTCAAGAGAAAAACCCATACATCTACTGCAATTCTAGAATTAGTCCATATAGATCTATGTGGACCCATGAGAACAAAGAGCTATTATGGAGATAGGTATTTTATTCTCTTTGTTGATTTTTCTAGAATGATGACAGTCATGTTTTTTAAACATAAATCAGAGGCATTTAAGATGCTTAAATGGTATAAAGTAATGGTAGAAAAACAAAGTGAAAAGAAATTGAAATGCTTAAGGTTAGATAGAGGAGGGGAATTTACTTTAGATGAATTCCCTGACTATTGCAATGAGCATGGAATTAAAAGACAGGTTTCTGCACCAAGAACACCACAGCAAAATAGAATTGCTGAGAGGAGAGATCAATTGTTGACTATGCAAGAACATTGATGATTGAGAAAAGTATCACTCAAAATTTTTGGAGGGAAGCTGTCAGTACTATTGACTACACACTAAACAAAGTACAATTCAAGAAGGACACACAAAAGACACCATATGAACTTTGGTATGGTCATACACCCAATGTAAGTTACTTCAGAATCTTTGGTAGTCAATGTTATATATTCAAGGGTGATAGAAATAGAAAACTTGACTACAAAAATGAAGAAGGTATCTTCCTAGGGTACTCAACCAAAATAAAGGCTTATAAATGTCTTAACAAGCCATCTAAAAAACTCATTTAAAGTGCAAATGTGAAAATAGATGAATTTGCAGAAAAGAATGATAAGGAAAGCAAAAAGGAACCAGAGGACTACAACAAGTTTGTTTATACAGAACCTAACACTCTACCCAAGCAATAGTGTGTCGCTCCTGAGCATAAGGATGCAATTACCAATGATCATGATAATACTCAAGATGATATTCTAAAAAATGGAGATGAAAATGAAGGTGAAGAAGATAATCAGAATGATGAACATAGAGTTGAACCGAAACTTGCCAAGTATGTCAGAAGACATCATCCACAAGATCAAATCATAGGAGAAAAAAAGGATGGAACAAGAATAAGAAGTAAGTCACTAAACACAAGATGTTTACTTTGTGATTTTGAGCCTAAATCTGTTAACAATGCACTTGAGAATGAAGAATGTGTCAGTGCTATGAATGATGAAATAAAACAGATTGAGAAGAACAATACATGGACACTAGTACTGAGACCAGATGACAAGAATTTCATCGATACCAAATGGATATTAAGAAACAAGCTGAATGAGAATGGAGAAGTCACTAGAAACAAAGCAAGATTAGTATGCAAGGGATATGCACAAGATGAAGGTATTGACTATGGTGAAACCTTTGCACCCATTGCAAGAATAGAAGTAGTTAGAATCTTACCATCTTATGCTGCATTTAAAGGATTCAAGGTATACCAGATGGATGTCAAATGCCCTTAAGACATTAGTTAGATTACTTATGAGCTCCCCTTAAGATAGTAGTTAGATTATGTACACGATCTTCCCTTAGGACATTAGTTAGAATACTTACATGATCTTCCCTTAAGACATTAGTTAGATTACTTATGACCCCCCCTTAAGACATTAGTAGATTAATTAGGACATTAATTGATTTTTATTTACATATGAAAACTTATTTACACTAATTGTATTATAAATTTTGCATGTATGAAAAATATACATATGAAAAATTAGTTACATTAATTATATTTTAAAGTTTACACATGAAAAATATACATATGAACAATTAGTTACATTAGTTGTATTTTAGAGTTTACATGCACATACATATCATGCATAAAATAAGTCTATTTAGTGAGCACATGAACATTCAATGCCTACTCCTGGGTTGGGGGCAAAGGGGAATGAAAAGGATAAAGAGGTAGAAAAGGTGGTAGATCTAGAGGAAGGAGAGTTGGTTGATGACCTAAAGTGGCCCCCAAATCTCACAAAGAAAGCCCAAAAGGGGCAGAAAATAAAGAAGTCAACATCGAGAAGAAAGCACTGGTTTTAGAAAGCATTTTGTCTGAAACAACTACTGATTTAAGTAGTTTAAGGGACAGGGGGAATTTCCTCCCCAACCCATCTTGGGGCAGGATTGGTAATGGAAATACCAATAGTATCCCATTCACCGCCATCAACTAGCCTATTGGACTAGTCAGAACTGGAAAGGAAAACCAGAAGCAAGATGGGGAACGAAAGTGTGGATACAAAAAAAAGCAGATGTGGGGAATGAAACCAAACTTGGTCGACCATCTGTGAAAGTGATTAGAGCTAAAGAAGAAGCAAGGGCCATTGCCAATGGACAATAGTTAACCCTAGAAGACTCCCAAAAAAAAAAATATGAAGTTCCTCTCATGGAACATAAGGGGCATGAACAGCCCACAAAAATAGTTTTCTCTGAAGAAGTATATTCTTGAGTTCAAGTTTGATGTGGTTCTTATTTAGGAGGTTAAAATGAAGTATCAAGACTTCACTCTGCTGGTGGAAAATATTTGGCTGGGTGTATCCTTTCTATATAGTGAAGCGGATGGGGCCTTTGGAGGTGTGGCCACTCTTTGGAACCCCTGTAAGTTATCTAGAAACGTTGTGGCTTTTTCTCATAACTTGCTGTTTTGTTTACTTGGAATAATATTTCTTGGTAATTGTATAATATCTACACTCCTAACATTAGAGGTGAACGTAATAGAATCTGGGGGGAAATCTCCAATATCATAGAAGATAATCAATGTCACCCCACTATGTATGCAGGGAATTTTAATACTCCCTTATTCCCCTTTGAGAAAAGTGGGGGCATACAAGAATTCTCGAAAAGTATGCTGGAGCTAGCTGATTTTATAAGACACAATGACCTAGCTGATCTGGACCTACAGGGAATGGGATTTACTTGCTCCAACAATAGAAAATGGAGACACCTCATACAAGTTAGACTAGATAGATGGTTGGTTTTGGGAGGTTGGGATATTGCTCCCTTTCTCAAACTCTCACACCTTGCAAGAACGGTTTTTGACCACTCCCCTTTGATCCTTGATTGGGAAGAAAGGAAATGTAATGGACCCCATCCTTTTCATTATGAAATAATGTGGCACTCTCACAATGAGTTTAAAGAATGTATTAAGAAATGGTGGAATACCCCGGTGAAGGGAACGACTATGTTCATAATTGTTGACAAGTTGAAAATCATCAAAAGGGAGGCCCAAAGGTGGAGTAAATCCAAGTTTGGTGATATCTTCCAATGCAGAAAATATCTTAAGGAGAAACAGACCCTCCTCTAGAAGGATATGGCTATGGGGGAGGCTACCTAGGAGGAGCACTAGGAGGAGGAAGAATGGAGAAACAAATGGAAAAAAACCTCAAGAGGGAGGAAATTTTCTGGAAGCAAAGGTCACATGTTTAATGGATGAAGGAAGGTGACCATAACTCTGCTTTTTTCCACAGATCCACCTCCATCCATAAAAGGAGAAATACTACTAAATCCCTGGAAGCTGACGGGATTCTGATCTTGGAGGATGATGACATTGGTAATCATGCTTCTAATTTCTTCCAAGGAATATTCTGAAGACAGGCTCAGTTTAGGATGGATGCTGATTTTGAATCCCTTATGAAAGTTATCCCCAAGGTTGTAATTGAGGGAGACAATGAGACCCTTTTATCTCAGGTCTCTGAGAAGGAAGTTAAATTGGTGGTATTCTCCATGGGAGCCTATAAATTCCTGGGTCCAGATATGTTTCCCCCAGCTTTCTTCCAACACTTTTAGCGAGTTGTTAAATATGACCTCATCCATGTTGCGTGCGACTTTGTTAGAACTAGTAGTATCCTAAAAAGACTCAAAAAAACTTACATTGTCCTGGTACCTAAAGCGCCAGACCCTAAATTCTTGAGTGACTTTCGGCCCATAAGTCTTTGTAACACTACCTGTAAAATCCTATTCAAAATTATCACCAACAGGCTCAAAGCCCTCCTTGGAAAAATTATCAACCCCAACCAGAAGGGGTTTGTCCTAGGAAGACAGATTCTTGATGTTGTTATCACCACTCATGAAATCATTCACTCCATGGAAAAAGGTAAGAATTATGCTATGGCTCTAAAACTGGACATCTCCAAGGCTTATGAAAAGGTTCTTTGGAATTTCCTGTTTGAGGTGCTCAGGAAATTGGGTTTTCATAAAAAGTTCATCAATATTATAAAGGTGGCGGTGGAAATGGTTGACTTTGTTGTGCTGGTCAATGGCACACCCTGAGGATCCTTTACTCCTAAAAGGGGATTACAGTAGGGGGACCCTCTATCCCCTTACCTCTTCCTCCTAGTGGCTGAAGTTCTGGCTCAGAACTTACTAAGATTCAAAAGTGCTGGATCTATTGCTTGTTTTAAACCGGCTTCCACCCTTAACCCATAAGTTCTTCAATAGTTTGTTGATGATACGTTTCTCTTTGGAAAATCCCACATTAGAGAAGCTAGAGAGTGGAAACACTTACTAAAAAAATATGCTTTGGCATCAGGCCAAGTGATCAATTACAACAAAAGCAAAATTTACTTCTTCAACACTGAACTGGGAATGCAGAATTTAATTATGAATTTCCTAGGCTATAAGGGAGCTTCACTCCCAGATACCTAACTTGGTCTCCCACTCACGGTGAAGGAAGTTGCTAATGAATTCTGGAACTCCATTCTAGAGAAAATGGAGAAAAAGCTGGTGGGTTGGAAAGGAAAGGTTCTTAGCAATGCTAGGAAACTCCAGTTACTTTATGTTTCCCTCCAAGGTATTCCTGTCTATTTCCTGTCCCTTTTCAAAATAAATTACAGAACTGTGGAGAAGCTGGAAAAAATTGAGAGAAATTTTCTTTGGACTGGGATGGAGTAAAAGGCTAGAATGAACATGGTCAACTAGGATACTATTTTCCAACCAAAGCTGGTCAAAGGGATGGGAGTGAGAAAAATCAAGGACTTGAATAAAGCTCTCATCTCTAAATTGGGTTGGCAGCTCTTTAGAGGAACTGCTGGATGGTCTAGGATTATGAAGGCCAAATACTTCTATAACAACCAATTCCCCTACGGGAAAAGTCTTCCCTCTGGCTCAAAAATCTATAATTTCATTTATAAAAGAAAAGGAAGTCTCCTCAAAGGTCTAAAATGGTTGGTTAGAAATGGCACTCACATCTATTTCTAGGATGATTGGTGGGTGGGGGAAAAACCCCTGGGACATGAAAAGTTTGTTCTAGTCAAGGATAGACTAATCTCTCACTTTGGAGGTAAAGTCAGTGATTACATCTCTCAAGGTAAGAATTGGAAAGCTCTTGCTGATGCTTTTTAGGACCAGACTCAAGTCCCACCTTATATAGAAGAAATTTAGAAGCTTATTGAAGGTGTCAAAATTCCTATTTCCCAGACTGAAGACAAAGACATTTGGTTCCATACCAATATTAGGGAAATAACAGTGAAATCTTCTTATCTAACCAATTTAAAGACTGTGGCTGATGACAAGAGCTGGGGGAAAGTCTGGATTCCCCAATTAATCCCCAAGATCAATTTCTTTTGGTGGAATTCCCTTCACAGTAAAATTATTACGTTAGATAATCTCCAGAAAAGAGGGATACATTTAGTCAATAGATGTGCTCTTTGCAAAACTCATTCAGAATCTATCAATCACATTCTCATCCATTGTCCTTACGCGACTCTGGTCTGGACCAAAATTATGAGTATTATGAGACTAAATTGGGTCTTCATGGAGGACTTGGACCAATTCATTTGCAACTGGGAAAACCTCGAGAAGCACCCACTTATCAACACCCTTTGGAGGTTGTTACCCCCACATGTATATTGGAAGCTTTGGAAGGAAAGGAAGAACTAGATTTTCAAATGGGAGGAAAATGATGTTGAGGGGATGGCACATTTGATTGTGAATCTGTAGAAGGACAACCTTTCTACCTGCTACTTGAAACCCCCCCTCCCCCCAAGAGTCTTGACTATTTGATTGCTAAGGATTGGAAACTACCTCCCTCCTTCTATGAGTTTGACTGCTCCAAATTTTTGGCGAGGTGGAATACCCAATGATCCCCCCTGAAGGATAATTTCATCAAATTGAACTTTGATAGAGCTAGCTCCGATGGATCTATTGCGGGTGGGGGTATCTTCCATGACAATAATGGCAAGTTGATCATTGCTTATGCGATAAACCTTGGATTGGGGTCAAATAACATGGAAGAAATCTCTTCCCTCCTATGGGGCCTAAAGGTGGTAGTTTCCATGGGAGTTAAAAGACTGGTCATAGAGGGGGACTCCAAAATCATTATTGAGATGGTTAAAGAAAACTTTAAAGTTGACTGGAAACTGTCTAATCTGTTGCAGGACATCTGGTCGCTTCTCCCCAGATTTGATGAGTTTAAATTATAGCACATTTTTTGTGAGGGAAATGCGGTGGCTAACAAGCTGGCAGCCATAGGGCTTAATCAACATGGTCTTAGATGCTAGAGAAACCTAGTCTCCCTTTCCAAGCAAACTACCCTGCTTGTCAAAAAAGAAAATACTTAACCTATGAAGTACAAGTTCGACTCTGATTAGACGGGAGAGGTAGTGGATAGAATCATGAGGATTGGGCAGAATTCAAATTTTCAAAAAGTGACGGGAAAGGATTTTAAGATTATTATAAGTCTGAAAAGACAGGCTATTAATTCCAATTTATGAAAAATTATGGGATTTTTCAAATTGGGAACTAACGTGGAGAATAACATGAGGCAGGATGCACTGGACAAGATGGATGGGGTTGTGTGGTACATTAATGATGGGAAAGGCAATCATTCTAGGATATGAAAAAAATCTACAATTACTCTTGCTAACCTTGTGACCGGTACTTGTCATTTCATTAAATAGCTAGATTTTATTCCCAACTAGTTTTTTGTCCTACCTAATTCCATCCTCTGGTTTTGTGTTGGTAGCTTCTGGAGGACTCTGGTTCGAAGAGTGTTAGGTGGTGGTGTGAAGGGTGTTATATAAGTGGAGATATAGATTGAGGTTAATCATGAGTATAGCTTTGATATGGGCGGTGATATGGTGAGGGTGGAGTGCCCTAGGATTGAGGCAGGGTTTCTCAAAAACTAGTGCGTCATAACCTATCTGAAGGAAGGTGTGTTTTACCCCTACATGGAAGCTATGGGAGGATGTGATGAAACTATCTCCATGCAGCTGGTTAAAACTTGGACTGAGCGCAAAGTTACTATAAATGGCACTACCTTCAAGGTAAATGAAGAAGTTATAGCCCAAGCTACAGGGCTTTCCACAAAGGGGAAAAGTGGAAAAATATTACGAAGAGCCACGACGACACTGGAAGGGTGAGATTCTTCAAGAAAATGGAGGTTCCGGTCCCAATCCGTTGAGGGTTTAAAAGGGAGGAGTTTCCTAGCCCATGGAATGATGTCTACCTCATTCTCATGAAGTACATTACCTTAGAAGGCCACTTCGACACCTGCTACAACTACCACTTTCCCCTTCTTAATCACTTTAGGTACAATGATACTGTATCCTTCCCTTTTTACCTTCTTCACTCTCTGGAAACCTCAATTTTAGATGTGAGAGAAAAGGTAAAAGCCAAGCAAAATTATTGCATCCTCCACCAAGAGCTTATCCTCCACCTCTATAATTTCCACCTTGCCCTATGTCCGACTAGAATTGTGTCTCTACAGGTTATTACCTCACTGAAGGGCACTATGGAGGTGACAGGCACTTCTAACCCCTCGTCTTCCTCCAAAACCCCAGATAAAAAGATTAATGTGGGGTCCACGAGTGGCACCCAAATTATGGACATTGAGTCTAAGGAGGATGAGGAAGATACTGAGAAAAGAAGGAGGTCCCACAAAATTAGTAAAACCTAATTCAAGTAGAAAGTGGTTAGGAAACTGTACATTGAAGATGAGGAGGAAACAAAAGAGTCAAAGAAGGAGGTTAAAAAAATTAGCACCAGTGGAAACACTAAAAAGGGGAAGAAAAGCAAGATCAAGGAGAAAGAAAAAGGCAAAGACCCTCAAGATTTGGGTGGGGATAAGAAGAGCCTCAACTCTCCCCAGGTTTCAGCCATCTTCACTATGCCTACCATGGATCTATCCAAGGGGAAGCTTTTCGAAGAAAAGAATGCGGACTCATAGAGCACATCCCTGTTGTCTGCAAACCCCCAAGTGATGGCGGAGGAACCCAAGAGGGAGGAGGAAACCAAAATTGGGACCCCATAGGTTAAGGGTAGGGTGACTGAGAGTCTTTGGGCCATGGTGAATGAAATTGCCCATATTCAGAAGGATTTTAAAACTCTTTAGGCTTCCTCCCTGGACTCAACTTCTAAAATGGATCTGATGGTGGTAAAGGAGGAAATTAAAAACCTGGGTGAAAGCTTCAACAGAGTTGCTGGGTTCGCAGTCAAGATTATGCACTCGGTGGCTACCACTCCCCAGCTCCTGCAAATTATGAAGGGGTCTACCTAAGAGGAAGAAAACAAGAGTGAGAAGATGTTCTAGTTCCTTGCGGAGGATTGGCTCAAGTTGTTGCTAGACAATGGGGGTAAAAACCCCAATTAACCTCGTCCTTTTTCCATGCTTTGCTTTATTTTTTATTTTTGTTGGCTGGCCATTGAGGGCCTTGATGTGATTCTGATGAACTCTTACGTTGGTATTAGACTTAATTCCCTTGCTACTAAAAGTAGTTCCTACTTCTATGTTAATTACTTTGAAAGTTACTTACACAAATTGGTTACCATCTTCAAGGTGAAGCTAGGGTCTGTTAGGAATTACTCTTGCTACTGGTTTAGTTTTGATTCCTGCTTTACTATTATTCGTAATTCTTTCTTTAATGTTAATTACCTGGATACTTACTTTCACAGACTGGTTACCAACTCCAAGGTGATGCTGGGGTCTGTTAGGGAGTGCAGGCTAGTTAGCAGCTCCATGGTGGAGTTGGGGCCTGTTAGTTTTATTTTCTGGTTTTTGATGTTGAAAAAGGGTATTGGGTGAGGGTGTTTTGTCCCCTGTGCTATACTAGTTGTCTGCTGGTAGTCTACACTTCTCATCCTGGCTATGTCTATTCAGGTCAGGCCCCTTGTCTTGGCTACTTTTTTAATCAAAAACATTCATAACACGAACATGTACATGACATAACATAACATACATAACATGTATAAAAATAAGTCTAAAATATGAAATAACATGAACATATAATATACATATATGAAATGGCTAAAATGAACATAGTTCATGTGTATATGAAATATCAAAATAAACATGTATATGTAATGTCTAAAATGACCATATGTAGGAAATAACATGTGTATGAAATAATAGACATAACACGTGTTTGAAATAACATATGTATATAAAATGACATGTGTATGAAATAATAGACATTGCGTGTGTCTAAAATAATATATGTATATGAAATAACATGTGTATGAAATAATAGACATATCATGTGTCTAAAATAATATGTATATGTAATGTATATGAAATATATATAATAACATAGCACGTGCTTGAAATAATATATGTATATGAAATAACATGTGTATGAAATAATAGATATAGCACGTGTCTAAAATAACATGTATATGTAATGTATTTGAAATGTCTAGAGTAACATGTGTCAGATGAAATATCTAAAATATCATGTGTGCTCAGCTAGGGTGACGTCCTGATGTTAGTCCACCTCCTCCAAATCTTTGTGTGGAATAAAAGAAATATATGTGTCATGCATACATGTATAACAAGTTAAATACTTATGATGATAGAAAAATTATATATTTACAAACGTCTATAAATTTACTTGTGTGTCATGATTCATAGGATCACAAGGAGCCTATAAATATCCATATGGTTTGATACTGTCGATAATACCCTGGATGAGCATGTAACACTCTCTCGACATTGCTCAAATCTGAATCATGTAAGGACACCTCTACGAGACCAATCTGGTAATATATAAGCATGGTGGTAAAAAGTTGACAAAATGGACGTGATGAAGTGACTTCAATAGCCTAGGGAGGTTCATCCTCATCGACTGTAGTCTCCTGAGGAGCTTCAGGTGGTGCAGGAATATCCTCATGTCTCTATGCACCTTGAGAACCTAATCTAGTAAATCTACTATGAATAGTGTTTACAAATGATGGGACCTCCCTGAGAGGAACCCCACTGACTATTTGTAAAGTCTGATACACGTAAAGTAGAACATTGGATAAACATGTGCCCATACAATGCAAATGGTCCAAATCTAATAAAGTTGCAACCTTGAGGGGAGATGGTACGTCCACTATTTGGTACAGATCATCAATGGAGAATGCATCCTATGCAGGTGGAATAATGATAGAATGGGAACACAACATGTATCTACCCAACTGATCATATGCCATCTCCTGAACCTGTGTCATGATACTTGCAATGCTAGAAAATACATCCCTCATGATTGTCTCATCTGGTAGACTTTGTCCTACAAATACCATTTCCAAACCTTCTGGTATATGAACAAAAGGTTTGGATCCATATTATCCCTCTTATTAGTGGGAATTGGGGCATTAGACCCTCTAAATCTATCAGATAATCTCCCCCTCCCTTGGCCAACATGACCCAAAAAATCTCTATAATTAATGTTGTAATGCAATGAAATCCTGCAAATAATTGTTTGTAGAAATATAGTGAAAGCTCGTCCTTCTAGGGCCACCTGTGATTAGTAGCCAACCATAGAGGATATATAAATGGTACAACAAGGTCATCCTCTCACCTAGTAGCCATATATACTCTCACTTGAGACACGTCTCTATAATGAGGAAACATGATCTTCACCATAGGGGTGGAAACCTTTGAGTCATCCTGTCTATACATCAAAATGTTAGTAACGCTATAGGAGAGAGAAGTATAGAATGTATTAGTGCTAATGCTATTGTAAGGGTTGTATGATTGAACTAGGCCAATCATATGAACCAAGTCATCTCTAATAATATTCACCCTATCCCTATTAGAAAGGGTGGTGGATGACTGAATGGGCTGATCTAGAACCTCTATAACTCATCTCAAACTAGCAATGATACTAGGAAATACCTGCTCCTTTCCCTCTCTAGAATTGGTAGATCTATGTGAAGAGTGATCACTAGCACCCCCTGTTCACTAGCCTCTCCTGAATCTATATATGATGCCCCTCTACCAGATGTCATGTGATAGATAAAATAGATATATGTGAAAGTATAAACATGTATATATATAGATCTCTACACATGCATACATGTATGTACAATATTTTAAAATTAAATCTCAAGTACATCTACATTATAATAATCTAATTTATCAAATATATATATATATATATATATATATATATACAC
>MU228020.1:41208-66924 GCA_018584345.1 Thuja plicata
TCTCTCTCTCCTATTCTTCTATAAATAGAAGCCATTTTTGAGAGTAAATAAGCCTTCATCTTAGATTACAAATGCATTTTTATGCTATTGAATTAACATTAGACTTATATTTCATCTTTCATTTCATTCTTTTGCATTGTTTTCATTTCAACTTTTAGAGCTAAAATGCGTGTTTATCATCATTTTAGCTTGTTTTAATCTAAAAATCCCTCATGCTAGGTCGTATTCATCACTGATTGTAGCATATTTTGAGGGATAATATGTTACTAATCACACTCTTCTTAGTTAGCAGGCAATAGGTCGATATTAGTGGTTTTGAATGTTTTTATCTAACCTTTTGAACTAATGCAATGAGTTATTGAGTGTTTGTGTCTTTCTTTACAGGTTCCCAAATACACACGCACATTTTTGGCACCCACCGTGGGGCCTAAATTTTGATTTGGCCTCATTTTCTAACACTTTCTTGTCAATTTGCATGCTCAGGATTCAGACACAGAATCACATTTAATCTTGAAGGATCGCATCCCATATACGCCATCGTACTGCGTAAATTCTAGCTCGCATCCAAGATTTACCAGATCATTTATGGTTTTGGCTCACATCTGGTCAGCAAGGGCTCTCATTCAGTGAAAAGGCTCGTATAGTGGATACTACATCAAATTCAGTAGGATTTTAGGCTTGTATTTGGTTGAAAATCTTGTCTACTTCATTTGCCTAATCCTAACAAGTCTAACAAGTTGTGCTTTTTGTATCTTACAGATTAACAAGTGTTTGTAGGTATTTTTGGTGGTTTTCATGGAGTTGGATTAAACAGATACTAACATGGTTTTAACAGGTTGCCAAACTCCACCATCTTGACTTCTATTTATTTTCTTTTCAAAAACTTAAGACCATTTCTCCACTTGCTAAAACAACCAGATATTATGCTCTTTTCCTCTCAAGGAGAATCAGAAAATCGGACGTTGTCTTATCATTTGTGATGAAATTGGGGGTAAATGAACAAGGAAAACACACTGTTTAATTTATTTTGGGGATAGAAATTGAACAAACACAAATCACTAAATCATGTGGGCTTAATGAACAACACATCATTTAATTGCTTTTGGATCAGAAATTGAACAACACAAACTCACTGAATTTTGTGGTTAATTGAACAAAACAAAATTTCCCTTTCTATTTTCTTTAAAATAAGAACGATTAAATCAAGCTCAACATAGCTTGAGGGAAAGAATTTTTTTTTAAGTGTTTGGGGAGAAAATGATTTAGATTAGGAGAGTATGCTCTTCTTCTTTGGAAGAATCAGAAATCCAGACATCCAAAGCTCGCCAATCCTGGTTACTGATCTTTAAAAAGTAGAGGGCCTGTCGGTTGAGGAAAAAATATCCTAGGAATGACCCAAGTGAGGATAGGTCTTACACCGACCCTTTCAACTCACTATAAATGGTTGCTTTCTCATAGGCCAAAGCCTCAAAAGATGGAACTGGTTTTGTTCTTGGAATTTTGACATCATTCCTTGAACATATCAGGGTATATGTAGAGTGGAGCCGCTTGAATCTTGCTTGCGAGACTACATATATTCAGGTACTCATAGGGCTATACGCCTGAATTTTTCCTTGTACAATTCTATAGGGGACAGTTTCAAACGGATTGCGCAATAATCTACAACAATTTTAACTGAAAGAACTCCTAATTCATCCCCGAAAGGGTGATAATATTTTTGCAAGGCAAAAAGTAATTGCCCCAAGACACTTGTCATATTGTGCCCTCACTTACGTTTGGAGTCGGCTAATATAGCATCATGACTGGAGCCATTACGTGCTTGGTGATGACTGTATTCTGATTAGCATTTGAGTGTGTACCTGAGTCAACAAGCAAAGATTTTCATCCTCCACCTAGAAAATAGGGCAAAAGAATTTTTGATTCACCCCCTTAACAATGCAAAACTATTTGATGTGTCCAAAAGATCATTAAAAAGATAAGCTCCTTAAAACAATCAACAAATTTCAAACCCTAGAGTACATGTGTTTTTCACGCCTTACAACACCTTTTGATGCAATATGGAAACAAACAACTTCACGCTCTTCAAAAATGAATTTTTGAAAACTGACCCAAATTGACAAAACCATCTTAAAATTGCATCCTATTTTTCCAAAGTCGCATTCAGGGTTTAGGATCACATTTGGTGCATTGGATTGCATTTGGTAAGCAAGAAGTCATATCTAGATTATAGGATCATATCTGGTACCATCAGAGGCTCATATCTGGGAGCTCACATTCAGGATAGTGGGCATTTCTGGCAATTTTTCTTAGGAAGTCTCAATTGTTTTAGGTACCTTTTTTCTCTTTAGTTAGTCCCTGTTGTCTCTTTTGGTCTCCCTACTATTATTTTCAAACACTTTCAAAACATCCACCTTGAATGCTTAGTCAGTCTTTCACTATCGGTTTAATACGTGTTGTCTACCCATTTTTCTATCAACAACTTGGTTCCTAGCTCACTATCAAGGCATTCTAACCCTCTAATGCTAGAATCATTTACATCCACCAAAAACAAACAGTTACCTCTACCTAGACATGCCCACTTGAACGATCTGAAATCCTTACTTGCACTGTCATGAAATGTTACCAAAGTTGAGAAACAAACTTCATGGTTAACATGAGACGCAACAAGTACACAACTGAAGGATCAAAAGTACCTCCTAAAACACCACACTTTCAAGGAGAAACTTCTTGCAATTCCCTGCTTGATCTAGATTCACCTCAAATGGATAGCAACACTAACGAATGGAGTAAGGCCTTTGAGGGTTATAATGATGGAAAACAAGCACAATCTGAAGGCACGAAAGAGGAAGAAAGACCCAAGTTTGAACATAATACGTTTGGGTCAGATAGTGAAGAAGAGATCCCTGAAGACAAATACGAGAAACTAAAACAAAGTAAATGGATCCACAAGCTATTGGAATGGATAATTGGTGATGATAAAGAAAAATAATTCCTCCATCTATCATCCACAGGTGTCAAGTTACCCAAGGATTATAATGTGGAAAATCTCAAGGAGAAGGAAGTATCAAACCCCATATCTATCCTTACCACACAACTCAATCAGATGCAAATGGAACTCACCAACCTCAAACAAGAGAAGGAGAAACCTAAAACAAAATACTCTTTGGACGCCATTTGTCCATTTCCTTTTGAAAAGAGTATCACTATGGTCTTGTTTCCTCCCAATGTGGCAAGGCCAAAGTATGACATGTACATGGGAGAAACTGATCCACACGACCATGTAAGAGAATTTTGTTCTATAAGCATTGAGTACATGCAGGAACCCACTTACCTCATGCGACTATTTCCAGGAAGTCTAGGAGGTAACGCCATGGAATGGTTTTCAAAGTTGAACCCTGAGGTCAAAAAATTCAAGGAGTTGATGCAACCGTTCATCCAACATTATTCCTACAATATTCAACATGACGTAACTATGATGGACCTACGCAATACCAAATATAAAACTTGAGAATCATTCACACACTTCCTACAAAGATGGAGGAATATTTTTTCATGATATTCAACGATCATTCCCGAAATGGAGAATCTGGAAATCTTTGTTAATAATCTAGTGCCTAAATTGAGCTATGCTCTACAAATGAAAGATTCTCCTAGCTTTGATAGGATGATTAAAAATGCCCTCTGTATTGAGGAAGTCATGGTCAAAAAGGGAGAGATCACCCTTCAAAATGAGAACAAAGGCAGTAGCTCCAACCCCAAGCCTAAATGGTGGAAGCAAAACAAGAATGTTGTTAATGATGGAGTGGTTGATGCCTCTAACATTAATCCTAAACCCGAGGCATTCAATCTCACTAATGGCATGAAAGAAAGCAAACATGCTAAGGTAACACCTCCCATCTCAAAAGTGAACAACGATAACAACAAAGAACGAATGTGGACTTCAAAACCCTAAAGAACATTCACTCCTTTGGGGGAGCCTCTTGAGACAGTTTTGAAAACAATGGTGGATAAAAAAGTTCTTAGAATTCCCAATTCCAAACCATGGAAACCAATGATCAAACCCATATGGTGGGATGATAACTCCTATTGTGTCTTCCACAAAAATAAGGGACACAAGACAAATAATTGTCTCAAGCTTAAGCACATTATCCAAGACCTCATCGAAGGAGGTAAGATCAAGGTAGATGGACATACTACCAATGAGGACTATACAACATTCAACAAACTCTTTTCTAATTACAATCAAGGAGAAACATCTAAAGGGAAAGGTAAGGAGGTAAACTACACCTATTCCAAACATGATAATGTGATCAATATGCTCAACATTAAAACCGAATCCATCAATGTGATCACAATTAAGGGTGCCTCATCTTCCTCAAATACTGTAACCCAGAGCCAAGCACAGGTTATGATCAAGGGACCTCCAAAACTGACACCAGTGTCAAAATCCAAGGTTCCTATTATCACTATTCCTAAACCAGCTGCAAAACCCATGGTCACTATCCCTGGAGCAAAATATGACTTGGTAGACCAATTGTAACGAACCGTTGCCAAAATTTCCATCTTTGAATTGCTCAAGATATCCACAGTACATAGGGAAATTCTAGAACAAGCCCTACATACTGGTAATATTTCAAAAGATATAGATATAGACAAGTTTCAAGTGATGGTCAATCATATCTCAGCACCGCATTACCTCTCATTTTCTGAAGAGGATGACAAGTCATTGACCCATCCACACAATCAACCCCTCCATATCAAAGTTCTTATTCATAGATCCTATGGTAGACACATATTGATAGATGGAGGTGCCGAATTGAATATCTATACACTAGATTTAGTGAGGAGACTAGGCCTCTCAGAGAAAACAATTGACTCTAGAAACAAGATAACCATCAAAGCTTATGATGAGGAAGAAAGATACTCTAGAGGTATTATTTGTCTACCCATCAGAGTTGGGCCGATTGAAAGGGATGTCATATGTCAAGTTCTAGATTTACCCCTGGCCTACAATGTTCTACTAGGCAGACCATGGATTCACAAGATGCAAGTTGTACCATCCACTTATCACTAATGCATCAAATTCCCACATAATGGGGTGGAAGTGACAATTCCTACCGATGCCAACTACACTTGCAACAATATCAAAGTAGGTAGCATGATCCCACACAACAAAGAAGCTATGGATGCAGTTGCTCTTGAAACTACCAAAGACATGGTTATGAAGAGTTTTAGCAAAACATTAAAACTCAAAGAAACAGGTATGGAAGAGTATAAGCTGGACTTGACTCCCTCAATGATAGAAATTCCAATCTCACCAAGATCCTATGGAAAACCGTCATCAACATTCACACCTCTAGCATTCAAAGAGCCAGAAGTACACAAGGAAACTGGCATGATAAAAGCATCCATGTCTTCTTCAGATAACACAGAGGAATAGGCAATCTTGGACTGGCTTTAAAAAGGAGAACCAGTGGAATCTGAGGTCAAACATGTGAAGATATCCTCCAAGCAGTATGGAAAATGATATGAGTTCCTTACACAAATGGGCTACAAAGGAAAGGGACCCCTAAATGACACAGGACAAGGGATCATTGAACCCATACCCATGGAGTCCCGTCTCAAAAGAGATAAAATAGGACTGGGTTTTAATACTCAATCCAACAAACCTACTTCAAAAGAGAGTCCACCTTCTGAAACAGCAAGTGATAAAAGAGATGAGATAATATTGGAACCATGACCTTATGAGAGATTACTACATATTGGTATAGAGAATCCTGAATATCAAGGAGAATGCTATGTACCTAGTTTTGAGGTACCCAAGGATCTTCACACCCCTTTGTTAGTACAACCTCCCATTCAAGAGGTAGGAGACACAATAGCAACAATCACTCAAGAAATACCCGAGCCATAAAATTTACCTCCTAACTGGGGGAAATTAGTCACAATTTCACATGTCCTCAATCTACCTCACTTTGATCTACAAGAAGCTAACCGAGTACATTAGATAAACATTGTTGAATACTTAAATAGGTCTGATGATGATGTCACAGACTCTTGTGACTATGAATGGGACCAGCTATCTATTGCCTCTAAAGAGATTGGAATAGATATAATCCACATGTTTATAGCTTCCTCAGCTCCTAGTAGACGACCTAACACTCCTTTCAATGATGCTGATCCTCCTGAAGTAGAAGAAGAGTTCCTTCCACTGATTATTGATGGAGACACTGGTGAATACATAACTCTAGAAGAATTTCATAGGCTACAAGCAAGAAGCCTCCTTTTACAGAGGAATGATGATGAGATTTCTACTAATGAGTCGCTAGAGTTTGATCCATATATGACTAACAATGACCCTTTTAACAATGATCTTGATATTATTGATCTAAACATTGAAGATATTAACTTAACAGACCGTCTCATGTCGGTTAATGGTTTTGATCCTAACATGATGCTATCCTTCCCAGAATCTGACTCCCTAAAATTGGTACTTCCAGATTTAATTGATTGGACTGAAACAGATCCTACTCCTATCCTTGACTTCTCCAATGACCACTCCCTAGCTTGTTATCTTAATTCTTGTGAATCTTACCCTTCTTCAACCAATGCAAGGAGCGAGAACATGTCACAGGAGGATATCAAGTTTCTTAGTCACAAATTGAAAAATAAAAAGAAAAAGTGGACGGATGCTGAAAACCACTCTGTGGCAGTATCAGATCCCAAAATAGTATAGAAAAAAGATGCATCCAATGGTGAAAACCTTTCAGTGGAGCCAAAGGATGAGACTCTTGATATCCTCCTTGAACACTTTTAGGAAAGATCTTCATTATTGATTAACCAACACAGCCAGTAAACTTGGGCACTGATGAAAATCCTCAAATAGTTCATCTGGCACAATCCTTATTAGAAGAAAGGAAGGTACAATTCATAGAGTTCCTGAAGGAGAAGAAGATCAATTTTGAATGGTCCTACACTGATATGCCAGGGCTAGATCCTAATCTCATCATGCACCACTTATCTATAGCTCTCGGGGTCAAGCCCGTGAAACAAAAACTTAGAAAAATGCATCCTCATGTTGCATTATTGGTAAAAGCAGAATTAGAAAAGTTGCTAAAATCTGGATTCATTCGAGTCATTGCCTATGCAGCATGGATCTCCAATGTGGTCCCTATTTTGAAATCTGATAAATCTATTAGGATCTGTACGAACTTTAGAGACCTCAACAAAGCATGTCTAAAGGATGACTTCCCTCTACCAAACATTGACATGATCATAGATCTTACAGCTGGCTTTCAGATGTATTCATTAATGGATGGATTCTCTGGCTATAATCAAATCAAGATCACCCCTGAGGATCAAGAGAAAACTGCATTCACATGCGCATGGGGCAAATTTTGCTAGAATGTCATGCCATTTAGGTTAAAGAATGCCAGTGCAACATATCAAAGAGCTATGACAACAATATTCCATGACATGATGCACAAGAACATGGAGGACTATGTCGATGACACATTGACAAAATCCAAAGAAAGAGATACTCATATTGCTGATTTGATAAAGATATTGGATTGAATGGAACAGTTCCAACTCAGGTTCAATCTAAAGAAATGTGCCTTTGGAGTCCAACCAGGGAAGCTCCTAGGATTCATCGTATCAGTGAAGGGAATCGAAGTAGATCCTAAAAAAGTAAAAGCTATTCTAGAGATGGATCCTCCACGTAACATCAGTCAAATGAGGACGCTACAAGGGAGACTCCAGTCTATCAGAAGATTCATGTCCCAACTTGCAGATAAGGCACAACCCTTCACTAAATTGCTACATAAAGGGGTTCCATTCAACTGGGATGAACATTGTGAAGCAAACTTTAGAGAACTAAAAGGGTATCTGGCTGCTCCACCTATTCTTATGGCACCTACTCATGGAAAACCTTTGCTCCTATACATTTTAGCTACAGCTACATCCCTAGGAGTATTACTGGCGCAAGAAGATGAAATAAAGAAAGAACAAGCTATCTACTACATTAGTAGAACATTAGTCGCTTATGAGCTCAATTACAACATTATTGAAAAAGCATGCTTAGCAGTTGTCTTCGCATCACAAAAATTGAGACACTATGTTCTCTCTCACACAGTGAATCTCATTGCTAAGATTGATCCTCTAAAGTATCTTTTCAGCAGGACAACACTAACAGAGCATTTGGCCAAATGGGTCGTGATTCTGAGTGAGTTCAACATTGAGCATGTAGAATGAAGAGCTATCAAAGGATAGGTACTTGCAAACCAATTGGCGGATTCACCACTCCAAGATGATGAACCTTTGCTAATTGAATTCCCTGATGAAATGATCATGCATCACACAGAACATCCATGGAAGATGTACTTTGACAATTCATTCACTCAACAAGGATCCAGAGCAGGAGTCCTCTTCATAAAACCACAAGGATACAAGATTCCCATATCTTACAAATTGATGTTCCCATGTACCAATAATATCTCAGAATATGAAGCATTGGTCAACAGCCTCAAGCTGGCTATGGAATGGAAGATCATTGAGTTACACGTGTATGGTGACTCCCAACTAATTATTAATCAAGTCAATGGGGAGTATCAAACAAAAGATGAAAATTTGATGCCCTACAAAAAACTAGTTGATGATCTAAAGAAGTACCTTGTCTTTGTCACCTTCCAATAGATACCAAGATCGGAGAACAAGGTTGCAGATGCTATGGCTACCTTGGCATCCATCTTACAACTGGAGGAGCATCAGTTCTGCTATGACTTCTTGGTGGAAGAAATCTCCTATCCTTCCTTTGATACCCCTGAATACCAGATAATATCTACCTTAACTACCCCAGATCAATCTCGGTATGCCAGTATCATTGCTTACCTTTCAGACCAAACCATTCCCGCCAATCTATCTAGAAATGAGAAAAGATCCCTGATTAGGACAACATCATGTTATGTCCTCATAACTAACAACCTATATCGATGCAATCTAGATGGTACACTTCTTCGGTGTCTAGAACTTGAAGAGTCTGATCTAGCATTAAAAGATGTCGATGAAGGTGTATGTGGATCACACTCGAATGACTTTTCATTAGCCAAGAAACTGCTCAGAGTAGGCTATTATTGGCCTACCATGGAGAAAGATGCTATTCAATTTTCAAAATCATGTCTTAAATGCCAAACACATGGAAACCTCATCCATGCTCCTGCCAGAGAACTCATACCTTTCATAACACATTGGCCATTTTAGCAATGGGCCTTTGACTTGGTTGGACAAATATATCCCAACTCTTCAAATGGACACAAGTTCATCATTATGGCTGCTGAGTATTTCACAAAGTGGGTTGAGGCAGTGCCGCTAATCAAAGCCACTGGCAAACAGGTGGCTATGTTCATTCTAAACTACATTATTTGTAGATATGGGATACCCTCTTCAATTGTGACAGACAATGGGGGCCAATTTAAAAATCAAGACATTGATGACCTTTGTGAATAGTTTCATATTACTCAACATTGCTCCTCAATCTATTATCTTCAAGGTAATGGATAGGTTGAGGCATCAAACAAAAATATTCTCAAAATCCTACACTGAATTGTGAGCGAATCTGGCAGAGACTGGCACTTACAACTGAATCTGGCACTATGGGCCTATAGAACAAGTATCCAAACACCAACTGGAGCCACGCCATTTTCTCTAGTCTATGGCGCTGAGGCAGTAATACCTATTGAGGTTGAAATCCCTTCTTTGCATATATCTTTACAAGGACTGGTTATTGATGAGTAGTACCGCATTGATCGGGTAAATTCTCTGGAGCTACTAGATGAATGCAGACAACAAGTGTTCGATCACCTCAAAGTGTACCAAGCATGAATGTCCAAAGGTTACAACAAAAATTTCAAACCACACAAATTTGAAGTAGGAGATCTTGTCCTCAAGGAAAATCCTAAGAACTAGCCCAACAGAAGTTTGAACCTAACTGGCTGGGAACTTATGTTATCACTACCACTTTTGGGACTAGAACTTATCAGTTAGCTACACCTGAGGGAAACATTCTTCCAGATCCTATCAATACTCTACATTTGAAGTGGTTCTATGCTTAATGTTCGACTAGAAGAGCCTGTACAACAAAAAGTTCTTGCAAAATACCAAAAAAATTCAGAAAATTGATCTTGAAGAAATCCAAAAATAGTGGAAAAAGGTCCTTCAAAAAGGGTATCCTTGGTGAAAACCTGGTAAACAGGCGCCTTGATACTACAAAAACATTCAAAAAAGAAAAAATAGCAAAAAAATTGAAAAAGAGAAAAGTGCCTTGATGAGCACCTGGTAAAACAGGCATCTTGGTAGAAAAAAGAAAGAAAAAGGTCTTGCCAAGTGGTGAAAACCTGGCAATCAGGCACCACTTGTGTTTTACGCTCCATCTATCAATGCACTACTAATACTATGCCTTCATAATTTTTCCTGTGCTCATACACTGACTTCATTTCCTATATGACTATCTTATCCTTGCTTGGGATTTGTCTATCTTTACATCTTAGGAATAACTCATTCTGCATTAGGGGCATCTTTTGTTGGGTTAGTCAGTTGTTTTTGCTAGGTTTCTCTAGGCTGGTTTGCCTCACAAACACAATGTTTCTTGATAAATGCAAAACAATGTCACTTTCCAAAACAAGGGTGTCTTTTCAAAACATGTTACATGACATTTACATTCACAAGCATTCCGATGAGGCTATATTGGATCACAAACATGAATGCATTATCCTACCAATACACAGACATGGAACACCATATTGCTTATATTCTAATTTTTTGATTGATGAATCTTTACTATGTTTGACAGATGAATGAACAAGTACTACTTAAACACACAGTTTGATAATGGTTTGATTATGCTTCTTTATTGTCTTGATGATGTTTTCAACTAGGGGCATCTAAGTAATTATGAATTTTATCTGATTGATTCTCAATTGATAAATTATTATGTCTTCTTAGTTACTCAATGATGTCTATGCAAAGACAAAGAGTCGCAAGGATTGGGGGCATACTGTTTTCTTAATTTTCTATGTATGGCGTTTGTTCCAAATGATCCTATGATTTTCACCTGACTTGGATGTTTATGGTAAGAGCTGCCACTATGGGTGGATAGTCGCATATATCTTGATCTTTGTAATGTGTAAACTACGGTGAGGTTGAAACAATTCCCTTGTCTATTTTCTGATCCAGATTGTCACTAAGGTATACGAATCATAATATACCCAAGGATATGAATTTTCAAGGTCATTACGGGTCCAATATCTTGCCTTACTCAGAATCTGGTATATTAAAAGGAAGGTGACAATTTTGTTATCTTGGCTTCTATGCCTTGATGCCTAAGTCTATTTCTGACATTTCAATAAAATATAGTATTCATATTATCATAATATCAGTGGGTATTAGTGATGGTTGTACTATCCTGTGGTATCTGTTTTGACAAGCGCCCAATGATGATAAAAAAGTTGTAAAATTTGCTAAATCAGTGACAAGTCCTAAGAGTCTTCATATAGCTGCATTTAGAGATTTAGTGATGCATTTATTAAATACAGCCTAAGGAATTTTTGTGCTAAAAAATGGTTTCTATCTTCTTCTAAACATCAAGTTAATTACATCATCTCTATTACGAATATAAACTATCATTGCACATCCATAGCATACATTTTGCATTCATTTAAAAAGAAGAAACTAGAAAATACAAAAATAAAGCATCTGTGTATTGCATTTTTACTTCTACATCCTAAGTGCATCCATACATCTGTTTTGCATAACTAGAAAAACAAAAGAAAAATACATTTGCATTTTCACACAAGTATCATTTATAAACATATTTATATCAGTAATGACTCATCACATCCAAATCATAAAATGATGTTATGAGCTATGAACTGACTCATCAAGAGATCAAGATATCATCACATTTGCAAAAGATACATTTACCACATCTATGGAAAGCAAAACGGATACATTTCCCACCTGAAACATGTCAGAATCAAGAAACTGCATCAGATATATAAAAAATGGTACAAATCAAAGCATAAAGTGTATCTGAAAGTATAAAGTGTATCAGTGAGCCTAAAGAGTATCAGTATGCCAACAATGAATCAGATATATTTACGAATGAATGTGATATACAAAAAAGGGGGATCTCAGCAGGATCCAAAAATACATATATGCTCTCAAAAATGTACATGTCATATAGAATAGTACAAGAATCAACTCTAGCCCACTCCCTCTCCCTGGTCAGGAGGAGGGAGAGGAGGTGGCATGAAAGGAGCTGTTGGAGGCGAAATGGCCCCCTCTGACTGCT
Source organism: Thuja plicata (assembly GCA_018584345.1). Classification (NCBI taxonomy): domain Eukaryota; kingdom Viridiplantae; phylum Streptophyta; class Pinopsida; order Cupressales; family Cupressaceae; genus Thuja; species Thuja plicata. The sequence goes on from MU228020.1 coordinate 53,555, forward strand.
GAGCTACGCGAGAAAAAGGACGGTGCTCTCTGGCCCTCAAGAACTGCTGTGTGATACAAGGCGTAATAATATGTCACCCTCTATCCCTGATGGACTACTATCCGGGCATGTGCATCTCTCTCCACTCTAAGCATCTCCACCTATGCATCCCTCTTAGATCTCAGCCACTCAAGCTATCTGTCCCTGTCTACTAAAAGAGCATCAACAGTAGTAACCCTAGCCTCCAATGTTGTGATCTGGGCTCAGCGCTGCTCCCTCTCCTACTCACATATAGATAAAGGATCCCCATCTCTACCAGGATCCTACTCCTGAGCTCTTTGTCACTGCTATCTCTGCTGCTCTGTAGTAAGTAATGGGCCAGTATCTCTCTATGGGGCCACAAATCTGAATCTCTGTCGTCTACCCTGCCCACTATCACTGGCACCAGCTGTATCAACTTCCTCCCCACCACCACCCCTATCATCACCATCATTCCTATCATCCAGAGGGGGGAACCTACCATCTCTACCACCATCTCTACCACCATCGCAGCCCCCATGTCTCCTAGGTGCTCTGTCTCTACCTCCTCTACCCCTAACGGGTCGGTCATTAGGATCATAATCAAGTGGCTCCTCTATATGAGGAATGATCTCCTCAGGCACAGTAAATCATGGAAAAGGATATTGGAGCATCTCAGCAGGATATCCATCTGAAACCCCTACATCCTCAACATCTGGGTGAAGGTCCCAGTCTACTACCACCATATCACGGATCTCCTGGGATGCAGTCTCATAAGTCAACTATGCACCCCAATCAGGTGTCTCATCTCGAATACGGGCATAAACTGCAACATCCTCTGTACGGCCATGTCGCCACCCATACTACCTCAAAACTTTGGTAATAAGAAAGTGCTCTATGATGTATCTCATACGACCAACCAGATATCTGCTCTAACATAAAAAGGGTACCTATCGGGCATCAGAAGTCCACACCTCATAGTCTAGGTATGGTCACCACATGACCTCTGTCATATCGTTGAATAATCGATGCCAATACTCAACCATGCCCAGATGGGGCTATTGTAGGAGGCCTACATACATATACACATAGGGTTGCTCAAGTGCCCTTTGCCTATCAACAATCGGCCGCATCACAGGGATGTGCTCCTAGGCCCAAATCTATAGAATAAGTATGCCCACAATCATACTGTGGGTGTGGTGATATATGATCTCGTGGATCTCTTTGTATATATGGGCTAGTATACATCTCCCCCAGGCAAAACGTTGGCGGTGGATGATCATCTGCTCCACCATGCTCACCTAGCCCACCAAGAATCCATGCTGACCTCTATCTGGCATGAGGATGCCACCTACCAAGCCTGCTAAGTACACAGCTAGTCGATCATAGTGATCGACCATATAATCCCATGATAGGTATCTACAGTCTATAGTATCATCCTGAAAGAATCTACATGTAGTCCTGATCGCCATGCCAACTCTAGACTCAAAGAAGACCTCATTTCCAACCATCAGCACACGGAGTATCCTCCAGACATCTTTTGGAGTCAAAGTGTTCTCTCCTGTCGGTAGGTGAAAGGTGTTGTGCTCAGAATGCCACCTCTCAGCAAGAGCGGTCAAAAACCCATGGTTTACCTTGATCTTGGGTAACCCTATCAATGAATGCATAACCACATTGGATCACAATGGTCTTCTCATCATCTAACAATTGGCCAGACAATGCCACTACCTATGCAGGATAAGTGCCGCAAAAAGTGACTACCTCAAACTAGGCCTAATTTGGGACACAACAATCAAACATCATAATCTTGTCTACAACAAGGGGTAGACTCCTACTCTGCTAAAGTTATTCAAAGTTCACAGGACGCAAAATGATCAAAACATTAAAAAATCTAAGTCTTCTACTAGATGTGATCTTGGAAATATAGGATGCGATTGCGTATACGGGATGCAATCCCCAAAAAATAGGATGCGATCCCCTGATGGATTTTACATAAAAACAAGGCAAAATCGAAGGTCCTATATGTGGTCTGGGAAAACCCAGATGCGACACAGAAATTTGGGAAAACCGGATATGACCTAGGAAAAACTGGATGTGATGCGCGATTCATAGGATACGATCCAGAATCCCGGATGCAATCCTCCATTCAAAGGCCTATAACTACTATCAAAATGCATGAAATTCAAAAATGTAAAATTCACAGGGAAGTTTATCGAGCACTTACCGGTGGTGGGTAGTTGGCTGGTCGCTTATGTCGGCGGCTCATCTCAAAATGGTGCTTCCTCACAGGGACTACCATTTTCTCTGCAGAGCTCTCTAATTTACTATGGAGGAAAGTGAAAATGAATAGTGAAATGGTAATCTTGGAGGCTTATATGGGTCTTTTGAGACATTTAGGGGTTCCAAAACTCCTTCCAGACACCTACAACCTCATTTATATTCTCTTTCTGATCAATTGGGAACCAAATCGAAGGTGCCTATGATATTTTTAGCAGCACATTGCCATTTTTATGACCCTTTCAAAAATTACAAATTTTCTTCAATTATTCCAAATATTGGTTGACACTGCACATTTTATCATACATCTTGGTCTAAACATTATTTTATCAGTATTCTCACTCACATTTTCACATAATTAACTTGGTAATCATGCGTTTATTTTTAAACACACCTTCTTCTACTTCTTTCTTTCTTGTCATAATCGCTTCCTGCAAGTGATACATTATTTTGACTGAGGGATTTGTTATTTTTCCTTTGATTTTATTCCTGAGGGGGCATAATCACACTATCATCAATTAAATTTTTGCTTGAAACTGCATTAAAAATGACTTCGTTATCAAACAAACTATGAGCATAACAGTTTCCTTGACTAAGTCAGAACTATTGGATAGAAAGCTTTGGTTCTCATGAGCTGTTATCTTATGTTTCCTCATTTTTAAAAGATTTTTATTAAGCTCCTGGAAGCTTATTACTAATTTTCGAATGACAACCAAGTTCATAATCAGTATTATCAAGTTTTGGACGACAACCAAGTTCAGAATTGGTATTTTTAAAATCTTTTATTGATTTTTGGATGACAACCAAGTTCAAAATCAATTCTATTAGTTTGGTTTGATCAAGTGTGAGATTGATCTCATCAATATTTCATTCGACAACCAAGAACGGGATTCTCAATCTTTCTGAAGTCAAAATTGAAAACTTTCTTTGAATCAATTTGCTGCTCACACACCAATTCAAAGAGCGGCAAATGTAACCTCCTGAATTTGGTATGTTCCAACTATGGACCCTATTTTCCCTAAGTGTGATCATACCCTCGATTATGTCCAAACGATGCTATTACTAATTGGCATAATTCCTCAAATCAATTTAATGTCCTAGGCAATTTTTATCACTAAATTATATTAACTATTATAGCCATATCATTTTAATCAATTTCAAACCAATTAAATCATATCAAAATCAAACATGGCTATAGTATTTAATTAAAAGGAATTAAATAAATCCCTAAATTAATTACCCACTTGCAAAATAACCCATTCCCCTAGCCTATTTAATTTAATTAAAATGGCAATAGTCCCCTAAATACTAAAAAGCAATCTCATTGTTTAAATAATTAATTCCTATGTTTTTAAATGAATTAAATAAGTTTAATTCATTTATTAATATTCCCCTAAACCCCAACCTAACCTATCTCAACCACTTCTACCCTGGGTTCTAACCCTTCTCAACCCATTCACCCTTGCTAATCTAATCCTAATCTTAAATTCTACCCTAACCCACCTCCTAATGTTGTCACATTCCATTAAGGAATGCTTAGCAACTCCACCCACTTGAGAAAGTCCACTTTCTCAAGCTGGACTTTCTTAAGGTCCACCTTCTCAAGCCATCCTCCCATGCTTCTTAAGGGCTTTCATTAATGCCTTATTAATGAGAAGACCTTAAGCCTATGTCTCTCCCATACCTTATTAATGCCTTGGGCATTAATGCTTCTTACATCCCCATTTATGAGTCTCCTAGCTCATAAATTCACCTTTTCCCCCCTCTCTCTCTCCTATTCTTCTATAAATAGAAGCCATTTTTGAGAGTAAATAAGCCTTCATCTTAGATTACAAATGCATTATTATAGTGTTGAATTAACATTAGACTTATATTTCATCTTTCATTCCATGCTTTTGCATTGTTTTCATTTCAACTTTTAGAGCTAGAATGCTTGTTTATCATCATTTTAGCTTGTTTTAATCTAAAAATCCTTCATGCTAGCTCGTATTCATCACTGATTGTAGCATATTCTGAGGGCTAATATGTTACTAATCACACTCTTCCTAGTTAGCAGGCAATAGGTCAATATTAGTGGTTTTGAATATTTTTATCTAACCTTTTGAACTAATGCAATGACTTATTGAGTGTTTGTGTCTTTCTTAACAGGTTCCCAAATACACACGCACAGTGACCTTTTACTTTCTCGGAGATAAGATGTTCTAAGTAGGTGAAAGGGGAAGGGATACCATAAGTTCTACTGCTATTTGTTTAGATTGGATTCTTCAAAGGTCTGAACCTCAGGTAACTCTTCATCATTAGTTAGTATAGGAGGGTCTATACTCGGTGCCTCTATCTTTTCATCTTCCTTGTCAACAAAAATTGACTTCCATATCTTTGATGTGGATTGCATGACATCCTCTATTTTCTTGCTCAAGATACAAAAAGTACTAAACCTTGGAGTGTGATTACTTTCATACTTGGTCATAGCATATTTTTCCTCTTTGTCAGTCATAGTAGGCATAACTTACTTCAAGGTTTGTTTCCTGATGTCCTTTTCAATCTAAACTAGATTGTGCCAGTAAATGGTGATTGCCTTGACAAGGTCTTCAGTCATATGGCTTCTCAATTCGGATGGATCATACTTCCATCTTGCCATTTTCTCAAATAATGCATCCTCAATCATCTTCTACTCATCCTTGGTTCTGGAAGCATACTTCAATGATTTGAGAGATCTCATACAACTTCCTCCTTTCAATTCTTCAATCTTTTTCTCAAAGGTAGGTGGTGGCTTCTTAAATGTGTTTGTATCCTCTTCTTCATCTTCTTTAGGCAATACCAGTTTCCTTCTAGATCTTCTAGGTTTTCTTTTAGTGAAGACATGGGTAGAGATCTTTGGTGTTTTCTTGGGGGCTAGCCTCTTCTTCTTTGGAGGATCTGCTTCTACCTCTTCCTCCTCCTTATCAGGTTCATCTTCTTCTATCTTTTAGTCATCTCCTTTTCTTTCAATGATTGAAGGAGGAGAGTATGATGGCTTTCCATATTTCTTTTCAAACTTCTTAATTCACTTCCTTTCCCTCTTCAGGATTTTGGGAATCTCAATCTCCAATGATATTATGCCCTTAGTTCTTCATAGGTACCAAAATATGGTGCTTTATGATCAACATGTTCATTTACAAGAGCTTCAATGATATGTCTTGTCTCATCAATGTTAACCTCATATGAAAGAGGTTTCACCCATGCAACCCTAGGCTTGACTGCTTGAGTGTATACTTTGTCACAGTCAACTAGAAAGAAAATATAAAACTTATAGTCCTCTACCAATTGTTTTGGGATTCTATTGCTATTATGCATTTTAACTCTAAAACTTTAAAATGAAGCATCCATTATGCTTTCAAAGTTATCTCCCAATTTTTCTATGAATTAATTTATCTGATAGACTATAGGTTTGTCCTTTTTCCATACAACTGTACATTTGGAAGGGAAAAACTACTGAATATAAAAGAATAAACACACCAGGAGTGAACCAAACTTACACAGATTGGTCTTGGATTCCTAGATGCTCTCCATGTTTTTACTTAGTTGGATGAGCTACAACATGGAAAGGTCTAATGATAGATTCTTCTTAACCACTTTGTATACCAAGTACACAACCTCACATGGTACACTATTTGGTCAGCTAGAACTGTATATCTTGTGTGCAATCACATGAATTCTAAAATTTAGTTATGTGTCAGTGATCTTCATTGGTTGGTCCAACCAGAGATGCATGTCATGAACATGGCTCTGAAAAAACCTAATCCATTTTATCTGGAAATTCTTTGGCATATATAAAATGTGGGTTAAACCCTTAAATTCAAGGTGTCTGTGTTCCGTCTTCAGATTCTCGTCTACATAAAGTGCTTAATATGCTTTGTTAAGCTCCAATGGGCCTAGCTTTTGAATGTTGCAATGATATAAAATTTGGATGTCATTGATTAACACTACCTTAAGAGGAATTTGGGAATGAGCTCCCATTGGATTTGTCTCCTCTGTAATTGTTGGATGAAGTTTAAACTTTGGCAGTTCGCAGGCAACATTCATCACTAACATCTCGGATCCCTTCTTAGCTTTATTCCTGGATGTTGACACCATAACGCTAGATGAAACTTAGTTGCAACTAAATATTTCAAACACAAATTCACTCTAGAATCATTATAATCTCTTAATCACTTTATAAAATGTAAACAATAACCCTTTGATTTCACTATTTATGAGAAACTTCATTATTAAATTTTCATTAAATGTTTTGTACATGGTAGTTGTCACAACTCAGGTAGTTCTCCAGCCTTACTCAGAAGCTTGGCAAAAACTAATCTTGCATCTTAAAATCCATACAACCCGACTTCACTCGGTTAAGCAAGAGTAGCTTGGTTGTAACTAATAACCTTACTCGGTTAGAACCATAATGTGTCCTAGTACATCAATATGTAGATTTGGACTTGCTAGCATAAATGGAACTGATATATGATGACTTGTATGCACAGTTAGAGTTGTCTCCTTGCATATTTATTTGGAGGTGGTTGATCCACCCAATTCACTATTTTGGGTGCCATTTGATCCATCAATTTTATGGTTTGAATTATCAGGATATTTCCTTATCCCTTCTGATTCATCTGAGTTCTGATTTCAAAAAAATTTTCTTTGCCTTTCTCAAAACCAGTATCAAGTTTTTCTTTGTTCATACAATTATTGCTTAGATGACCAATTTTTTTACACACATAATATCTCTTAGTAAGATTCTTCTTTCTAAGGTGAGTCTTTGCACAATTTGCACCAATGTACCCATATTCACCACAATGACAACATCTTCTCCATCTGTTGTAATCCCAACCAAAAATTGCTCTAGCTAATTGTTCAGTAGGGTTCCATTTCTTAGTTCTGCATTCGGAAGACTTGTGACCATGTTTGTTACAATTGAAACATTTTCCTTCAAACTTAGGTTTCTAAGTGCATTCACTTTCCCTATGTACATGTTTGTTGCATCTGTATCATTTTCCATTAAACTTTGACTTTCCGTTGCTCCAACACTTATTTGTTGTGTTCCCTAACTTACCACAATGATTACAAGTAGGTTTCATGTTCTTGTGAGTTCCTTGCTATGAGGATTCACCTTGTTCAGTATAACCTAATCCAGTCTATCCATGATGTCTGAATTGAGTTTTCTCTATCAACTAATCCATGCTTACTTAGGAATTCATCCTACTCTTATTCGTTTTCTTTTCAGTATTGAGATCATTTTGCATTCTTTCATTTTCAATCCTCACATTGATAACTTCTTTATTTGCATTATTGAGGTGATTTATCATATCTCTTTTCTGAAGTGACAAGTGATGGCTTTCATTTTATTTTTTCTCTAATCTTGTACTTAGAAATATTTTGTCTTCTTGTGCCATTTCTCTATCATTTTCTACTTCTCTCTATTGTTCCACGACTTCACATATTCTGACTGAATGAATTTCTTGTTCTCTCTTCAATCTTATGACTTCTTCATGTAGATTGAGATTCTTTGCAAGCAGGTCTTCAATGACTACAACAGCTTCTTCAAAACTTCTTTCTTTGCATAAGTTTTCAATTATTTCTTCTATGTAACTTTTATCATCATTTGCACTGCTAAATCTTTTCTTCTTTTCAAGGAATGAGGGAGTTGCTCCTTGAGTTTTTTGATTTGATCCATGGCCACTTGTAGATCTATCTTTTCATTTTCAATGGCTTTCTCCAGTCTATACATGTCTATTTCCTCTGATCTTTTCTCAAGATGTTTAAACTTTTGATAAGAGAATCTTTAGCTCTGATACCAATTGTTGGAAATATATTAAAGGCTAGGTGACTATGAGGAGGGTCAATTAGGAACCAATAAAAATTATTCTCTTTTATCCTTTATTAGATTGTCTAATATAATTTCATGCATGGAATAGAAAATAATAACCATTCATAACACTTGACACAATATTTGGTTACCCAGAAACCTTCCAAATAGAAAGTAAAACTGGGGTGGAGATGGTACCCACAAGATTTAGTACTGCAGTGTAAATTTGGCTGGTTAAGGCTTACAATTGACCACTTCTGATGGCTTGCCCTGTTAGGTCCACCTTGTGAAAGGATTTATACAATACAATTAAGTATGCACTCTATTAGGAGATTTGATAAGGACTGTTAAGTCCACCCTGTTAAAGGATTTTGTTGATACACCTATTAGGATGAACTAGTGAATGATCTGCTATGCAACTCTGATTTTCTGAATAAGATCCTTTGAAATAATACTGATCACATGAATATGATAGATTAGTCTCTATTGTACCTTTATACTTCTTTATCCTTCTAATCAATCTACTACTTCATATTTGCATTCGTATGTCGATTACAATTATACACTCTGTCTCTTTGAATGAATGATCTTACATATATATCTTATCCAAATCAAATACCTCTACAAGTCAGCTACTTGTTGTATTAAATAGTATTAACAATATGAACTAAGTCAGCCCAATACTAATACTTGGGTCTAGTAATCCACTTAGGTGATATACTGACACTCGGGTGACACAGTGAACTGGAAACTCTAGCACTGGGTTAACACTGGGTGCTCTGGTCACTTTAATCACTCAGAGATAGTAACTTGGGTATCACGGGTGACTCAGGTCACACTATTTTGAACTATCTACTTGGTCGACATTGCAACTTCTTAACTCGGGTTACAGTTCAAGATGCAAGCTCGGTCAACACTCTAATCATATAAATGAGTAAGTTTCTTGGCACTAATTGACAACATGTCTTTCCATAAGATCAATGGTTACATGTATCCTTTTAAATTTACATTTATGTATGCTTGTATGTATGGTTTTAATGTAACATTTTCATAATATTTTTCTAATGTTTACAATGTTATGTTTAATATTTTGCTAATATTTATCTAATGTTTTTGATTAAGTAAAACAGGTTTTACAGGGTTCCTGAAACCCAAAATAGAGGATAGTAATAACACAGTAAAAGCTTCAAAAAAGAGTGAGTTCAAAGTTAGTATAGGCCATGAAAGGCCAGAACAAAAAGAAAGCTAGACTTCTAAAAATTAGAAATAAACAGGATCAACAAGTAAAGCCAGGGAACCTCAAGATAAGTCCATGATGATTTTGGTCGCCTCGGCCTCCTTCAACTCCATAATGGAAGCTAAATTTTTGATGTCCTGGATCACCATCTCTAGATCCTTGTCTTTCGTATTCTCTGTCTTGGCTCAGATTCGCTTTCCAGGCCTCTTCTCAATGTTCTACCCTATCTTGGTATCCTTACTAACAATTTCTTTCCCAACTAGTTTCTCCTCCAGCTTACCAATTTGTGCATTAGTTTGTTCTCTTGTCTTTTTGAGAGTGTTATAGCTTTGATTAGCTATTTTCTTAAGGGTTGTTTCAACCCTTGTCACGCTTTCCTCCAACTTTTGGATGCAGGTGTACAGGTTGCTAACTTCCTCCATTTCATTGTTCGTGTTTCCCATGTTAGTGCCTTTTACCCTATTTTTGAGGTCTTCCACCTCGTGATAGAGCCACTTCATAGTCCTGTAGTTGTCAAGCATGTTGTTTCTTGAGTTGTTTAATAGGTCCATATAAAATTCCCTTGTGCTATCACTGAACACAACTAGAGAAGGGTCAATGAGCTCATCTAACTTAATGCTTCCACCATCTTCCACCAGAATTTTGGGATTGATGATCTCTCTAGTTATCCCCATTTTAGCCATCTTTGTGTTGAAGCCTATCCACCCTATTATCTTTCCCTTATTCGCCATGTAACAACAAAACTCCTTTTCCTGTTCCATCCCAGCCTCAGTCTGGTTCTACGTTGAAGGGTTTTTGTCCCAAACAGGGGAAGTGCTTTAAAAGTTATCTTCCGGGTATGACCTGTCAACACTGTCTTCCCTATCCTTATTATTCTTTTTTGGGAGATTCCTAGAATTGGGGAACTTTCTCTTTTTGCTTTTCCTGGTAGTGGGAAGCTTCTCACTATCAGATTCCATTTCATCCTCATTGTATTCCTCTTCGAAGGAAATAATTGTAGTACTTTATATTTTTGGGGTTACCATGGTGTCTTTTTTAACTTTCACCTGGGTACCCTTTTTCTTCTTTGAGGAGGAACCCTGTATGGTCTTTTTATTCTCATAATCTTCATTGTCCTCTGAATGTAAGCCTGTGCTATCCTCAGTGTCTAAGGGGATGTAATTCGAGCTTGAAACCTCCATTTCCTCTTTCTGGTTCACCTATTTACCCATAATCTGGGCTTTAAAATAATCATAGATGAGCACTAACAGCCCTTCATGCAGAGCGGGGTTAGCTATGGCTTTTTCTCTATAGCCATTGATATTATCATTAATGGAAGCATAAAGGTAAAAAGGGATAGAAATTAACATGCCATGGTGAAAATGGTTCAAAAGCACAAAGTGATGAGTGCAGATTCTATCAAACCTAGCATCTAGGGTTATGTAATAGATGATGGCATGGAGCACAAACTGCCACAACATTTTCAGCCCATCAGGCAAGTAATGGGTGCCGACTTTGGTGAGCTCTTCCTTTTCTTCGTCGTCTCTTATGAAGTCATTGATGGTAGCATCTGAAATCTTGCGGTCCCTATAATTTTTTTTCCCAACTATGGGAATCCCCTTCACCACCAAGATGACTTCTTCAGTCACAGTGAATTTTCTACCCTTGATTTCAATGCTACCCTCATTCCAATTTTTGACAAAAAGCTTGGTAACAGATGACTTTCTGTCATGGAGCCTTTCAATAAAGGTTGAAATGCCCCCATTCTTGAGGTACTTCCAGACCTCAGTGCACCTTTTCCATTTTTTCCTATCCTTCGCAGGCTCCCTCCTATGCCTTTCTCCGCCCATAGTAGAAAGATTGAGAATTGTTAGCAAGGGCAAGCTTCTGTAGATGTCTAATGTTTACAATGTAATGTTTATCTAATGTTTAAAATGTAACATTTTTTTGTATGTTTCTTAATATGTGGTTATGGATGTAGCTATGTAATGTTTTCTTAATATTTTCTAATGTTTCTAATGATCTTGTTTGTTAGATTTTACAAGTGTTTTTTTGTAACGTTTTCATAATGTTTTAAAATATATGTAATAAAACTAAATTAATCAACTGACTAACTAACATTTAAAAAAAAAAATTACATATTAACTAAATAAGTAAATATACATAAAACCATATTATTTATTATTTAAAATTAAAAATAACTAAATTACAAAAACAAACATTAAACAATACAACAAATACATAAAATTAACAAAACAAAACTCAAAAAACGTAAACGAAAACAAGAAATATTTTTTCAAAAAACCTACCTATTTTGGCCAAAGATCACCTAACCCACTCCTCAAATATCGGAAGGCATCATGTTCAAATGAGCTTCTTAATGTGATTTTGGTCTATATAAGGTTTTTATGGGTTGCGATCAAAAACATTTTGCCTGGAACCGGTCCGACAGAAATGGTTTCAGCTTGAACCCATATGCCACATTGAAGCCACATGGTGCCACATATGTCTGGCCGAATACTGTTTGACTAGACACTATTTGACCAAAACCACTTTCAGCTGGAATGCATTGACTATCCTCTACTACAACACAGCTTTGTACTTTCAAAAGTTAAGCTACTCATTTGCACACTAACTTTCAAAAATATCAAAACATACAGGATCTAGGACTATCTTCAGTCAAAAATAGTTAGTGGTGTTTATTTTTTTCAAAATTTAGTATTTTTAATATAGTTTTTAAGTGTTTTTATTAGTTTTAATGCATTTTAATTAATTTTAATTTAGTTTTTGGTTTTTTAATTAGTTTTAATACAATTTTATTAATTTATAATTTTTTTATTAGAATTTAGTTAGTTGTTATTGTAAATTTGCAATTGTATTTAGGAAAATAGATATTTTGTCTATATTAGTTAGTTTATTTTCTTCTCAAAAATATTAGAAAGCCAAATAAAGCATAAAACATTACAAGATTACAAAAATACAAAACCCAAATCTAAAGAAATCCAAAATGAAAAACTACAAAAATCCAAAACAAAAAACTACAGAAATCTGAAACCAAAATCAACAAAAACTTAAAACCAAAAACATTAGAAAACCAAAAAAAATATAAAACATTACAAAAATAGTAGAAAATGAAAATTGTATAAGGAGATGTGATTACACGGTAACCCTCATTGAACCCAATCCTAATTGATACTAACCCTAATTGAACCTAACCCTAATTGATACTGCGTATACCTAAACGTAGTTAAAATATCTCTAATTGATGCTTCATAAAGTATAATAGATTAATTATGCCATAATTAATCTCTAACCCTATTTGAAACCCAATCATTTCCTCAACCCAAAATTTGTCCTAAAGTTTTTTTCCTAAATCAAACTATTATTTATTCCTAATTGGAACCTTCAATGGACTTATATAAACCTTTAATTTTGAACAACCTATATATACTCATATGGCTTACAATTATTATTTTTTCCTTACCCTATCCTAAAATTTAAATATTAAATCTTGACCTTGTCCTAGCTCTAATTAAACCTAGATATAAACCTAAAATTGCTACATATATAAACTAAGGTAGTACAAGAGTGAGGGTATCTAAATTTATTATGTCAAGTAAGGGGATGTCTTAAGGGGATCTAAAGTTACGAATTCTTAAGGGGGTTTCTTAAGGGGACCTAAATAAATAACTATATATATAATGTTAAATACAAAAAATTAGTCTAACTTAACATATTGAAAGCTAACTCCCACCAATGTTGGAAATAATCAAGACTAACCAAGTTACTGAGAGGGGAGGGGTGAATCAGTAACACTTAAAACTTTAAGTCATTTCTGCACTTGTATATATTTAACCATTCATTCATCTAATCTACTGCAAGCATGAAAATGTAATCATTCATAACACATAACACAAAGATTTGGTGACCCAGAAACCTTCCAAATAGAAAGTAAAACTAGGGTGGGGATGGTACCCACAAAACTTTGGTACTGCAGTATAAAGTTGGCCGGTTAAGGCTTACAATGATCACTTCTGATGATCTGCCCTGTTA
>MU228020.1:83121-96580 GCA_018584345.1 Thuja plicata
ATTTCCCCCCATTTCCTCCGACAGACCAGCACTCGCCGTAGAATTACTGTGGAGGCTGCTCTCTTTGCATGCCATAAACTTCTTTTTTCTGCAACTCTTGTTCAATAATTGTTTGAACTCATTCTTCTTGTTTAGGGGATTTTTGAAATCCGACTCCGTACTGCATCAAAATGTTAATTGAATTTACAATATGTTAATTGAATGCATCAAAATTATAACACAACCAATAGAGTAACCCTTCACAAAATACGAACCCATACTAGGTTATTATAAACAAAACTTTAACACATAATTCACAAACCCACAAGGGTTTTAAAAATTCAAACTCAACCACAAAGCCCATACAAGAGCTAAAAAATATATAGTTTTCTTATCTTCTCACATTCCCTAACTAGAGTTAATAAAAAGTATTAAACATTTGTTACCTTAAAATACTAATTAAATGAAAACACAGATTTAACAGGTTAAACAATTAAACCCCTTAGCAAATTACAATTTGAATAAAGAAACGTTAACAAGGTTACTAAAATTAAACAAAGATTTGACATTTTTAACAAAAAGTTTAACTTATAAATAAAGTCAACTCTTCTTTTAATTTGAGACCAACGAAATAGGGATTAACAAAAGAAAACTCATATTATTTTTTATTTTCACCATCTCCTTATTCTATGTACAAACTTACTTTAGACTGCTAGAGACTTTCACAACTATCTTCCACTGACGAGGATAAGAAAACCCTAACTGTGGATGTCGTGCCCTAGCTCGAGGGCACTTTAAAATATTGAAATGATGTTGAAAAAATGAGCATTGGGTATAATTTTTTTTATTCTTTTATGTCATATGCTCAACACATTATGTCCCCATATAATATTTTTTATCCAATCCCTTAGGATATGTTTATGTGCAAAGACTTAAGGCTCTATGTTAAGTGCCCATGACAAGACTTGTGAACCTTACCTTATCAATGCCTTTAGAATGGATGGGAATATTTATACATGGTTTATTTAAGGTAGTTTGGATGAGAATATTTATACATGGTTTATCAAATTCTCAGGGTGCATAACAAATACATGAGGATATTACACCACCACCTACAACCCCTTAGCAGTCGATAGTTTATGAGGAAGGAACTTCCCTTGTTTGAATGATTTTTTTAACAAAATATTTTACCTTTCACTTCCCAAAAATAGTGTTTGTTGTATATGGTGTCCTGACTGGAAAAATTACTTTGACACCATTCAATAATTTACTTTGAATTATCTATCATGTTACCTGTACATTTATGAACTATATGTTTAAAGAAAATGGATCTAAGATGAAATTATATTATTTGAAATATCTTTATATATTTAAATATTGAACACCATTTGTAACTACAAGTTCATTTTCGCAAAGTACATGCTTCACATGTTCTCTTGCTCCATCATGCTCTCCTTTTCAATATCCACTTTCAAACAAGTTACACAGAAACTGAATGTTGCATCTAGCATGTTGCATGGCTATCCAATAAAAGGCTTTTGCAGATTAAAATTGTCCTACAAGATAAAATTGTACATGCCTGCATGCACCCACACCCACACACACACACACATAAATAAAAGTAAAAATATTAAATTAATTAAAAGAAAATAAAAATGAATCGAAGTAAATGTACTTACCTACACAACCATCAGACCAAATCCATTGTTGTGAATCCTTTATCCCTTGACTCAAAATATCATTAAAATAAATTGCAAAACAATGATCCACATAGCTCCTATCATCAACCTTATTATTGCTGATATAGAGATGAACCTCCTTCATGATAATGGGTTCATTTGGATTAACACTTTCTACCTCATCCAAATTAAATTGTCCTTTTATAGGTCACTTGAATGAATACCGCAACTTGATCAAAATGATAATATTGAGCTTGATGCTCTGATTGAGGAGACAATTAATATCTCTCAAACAAATCTACAATTGAAAGAATCCAACCAGGCGGAAAACAGTCTTCGAAATCACAAAATTGTTTATCATGCTATCATGCACCATGAAAATATTGGATATGTGGATAAATCATGGTACAGAATCTGGTCATAAACTCAAGGTAGGACAATTCAGTCTCCTTCAATATTTTTTTGGATTCATCACGGATCTTAGTTCGATATGTCTAATATTCAAATCTCTTCCACCAAAGTGGCATTGGAAAATTAATATTATTAAGTTGCAATGGAAATTTATGCAAATCTCCACAATCATTACATGCACTTTTATACATTTTACTTTGAACTCATCTAAATCTTTTGATTTATCACATAAATAGACTTCAAAAATTGTGTCGTGCCTAAACACATGACCGTATTTAGATTAATTAGTGCCATAGATTTTTTATATGATTACAAGTATAGATGATAGTCGACATGATTTTGACAAAAATAAGTTTCATGTACCTTATTTATGCGTACAAAGCAAAGGTGCAACCTCTCACTTTTTTCACATTTGAAAATTCTTTTTTAAATGCTTAAAACAACTCACTTTGTGTTGTATCTATAAAATGTTTTGGATGTGTAATTTTCATACCCTCACTTCATCTTTCATTTGTATAGTGTCTCTTTTATTACAATAAACATGGTAGTGAGCGGTGTAATATTTGATTACCCATCTTTTTACATCTTTATAAATTTTGTCTTTTTAAGGAAGTCTAAAGATATTTACCCAATTCTTTTCAATGTTTTCATCTAACATATTTCTCTTCCAAATATATCTTTGAACAATTCTTCGAGATACATTCAGTAATCAAAAAGTGCTTGTACTTTTTTTCTCTGTGTCAATCTCCTATACTAAGACTAGATAAAGTAGTCATCAACACTTTACCTGAAACACTTAAATTACCTCCTTGACTTGAGTTTTTAATATCATTCAATGCCTCTTGAAAATTTTCAACTATTGTTCAATTTACACTATCTGCTAAGATTTTCCTATTATCAAATCCCAACAACTCCATAACACGAGTAATTTCTCTTTTCCTGAATAGCCTATAAAATTATTGTGTTTTTCCAACCATACTTTTATTTATAAATATTCATCCCAATTTTTTTTGCAATGTAATTTAATTGTGCTTTCAGATACAATGTGTTCAAATGAAACCTTGTTGAAAAGTGAATCCTCATTCATCTCCATAAAATTTCCCATGCTAGAAAATATATTTCCACCTTGAGAATTACCAATTTGTGCTCCTATTTGAATTACATCTTATTGAATATCAACAGGCTCTTCCTGAACTTCAATAGGTTGATCTTGATTACGTTTTCTATGACCTTTCATTTTTTCATCCCTTATTCAACCATATTTTATTGTTCTATTCATTTTATTCCCCGTTTCACAAATTGTTCAAATTCAGAGCTTCAATTCACCTGCATACAGAAAATAATATACCCAATAAAAAATCAAAAATAGTATTTATAAGTTCATAACTCAAGCACTAATTAAACAATGCTTTAATTAAAAAAACAAAAAGATGGAAAAATTTAAAGTACTTTTTCCATCCTATGTGATAACCAAATAAGAGAAATTTGCATAATTCTAGAACTTCTAACTTCTGCAACTAATTTCCCCATCAAAACTCAATTTTCTTTAAAAACTATAAATGCCCTTTATGTAGAGCTCAGAGTGAGTATTATGGTCATATATATTTATAGTGTTTTGATTACATCTAATATATTATAATTACAAATACTTCAAGTAGGTATTTTAACATTCAAGAACACGCTAGTTCAGAAAAAGAAAAACAATAGTAAATCATGTCAAAAAAATGCAAAACTTATATTTAACACTACAGGAGAGCGTCATCTTCAAGAATATAGATTTTTTTTGTGTGAATGGTGTAGATTTGATAGGGGAAATTAGGTGGGAGACAAAAACATTTTATTTTGGGTAACTCCGACTTGGAATTGTTATAACAGAGAAAATATCCATCAGAAACAAATCATTTTTTTTCTACACTAGTTATACATGCCATCTAAAACATATTTTTAAATAAGAGTAAAACACGATTATTCGCATATATGTTTTTGGCAAGAACTAGACCCTCTAATTTTAAAGATTTTTCAACAATTCTTGTTCATTTAATTCTTGTTCATTTTAAAAAAAAAAACTAATAGGCATAAACTTCATCTAGTTTTACACATTTCATCAATTTACATCATCTTCAAATTCCAATTACAAATGCCACTTTTATATCATTGAAATTAAACAGTTTTGGTGTTATTAACCTTTTCCTTTATAAAAGTGTGACATAGATTTGTTCTTTTACCCCTTGAACATAAGAATTAAGATCAAGGATTTTCACACATAAGACAAACTAAATATTCCATAACATATGAATTAACTATGCAATTTGATTGACCATAATGAAGATAACCAGAGAAAATCATTTCAAACAATGATATTGATGGATATGAGTTCATTCAGATCACATAATCTTAGGACAATTTAAATACTAAATGAAACATGATAGGTTGATTGACTATAATGAAGATGACCAGAGAAAATAATTTCAAACAATGATATATGATGGATATGAGTTCATGCAGATCATATTATCTTAGGAGAACTTTAAATACTAAATGACACATGATTAGTAAAGGAACAATATGATCAAGATAATGAAAATTCATAACAAAAATATTTTCAAGAGTGGAAAACCCTTATGGAGAACAAAAACCACTCGAAGGTGGCTCACTAGCTACATTGTGTCTCACTCACAATACTATCTCATTGATAGATTTTAAATGCCTCACTTGCTAAACTTCATCACTTCTCAATCACTATTTAAATTCACATACATAGTATCATCTTTCTTTATTTCTCAATATATTATGATCTCGCATCACTTGAGATTAAGAAGAAAAATTACAATGTATCTCAACAGTTCACATAAAATATATCATTGTGCATATGTGAAGCATACACAATGATATAGAATATAGTGAATCTAATTCACAATGCACTGCAAGTGCTTCACAGAACTTTCTCAATTTACAGATATACAAAATTGAATGATAATTCCTTTACACCATTGAGAATAATAACTTTATAAATAGTATAATAGTTATATGATTTGGCCTTGTGAAACAACCATACACACTAGATATCTTCAACGTGGCATATATAGTGTTCATTATCCTTGAACAAAAAGTAAGTTATCTTTCTCATAATTGTTTCCAACTTCATAATAGAATTAAGAATCAATTATAGTTGTTCATAAAACAAAAACTAAACTTAATAAAGTACTCTATAATATGCATACTTGACTAGGGTAAATAAATATAATGCATGTTTAACTTAATAATATGTTAACCAAATGCATCAAAATTGTAACACAACCAATAGAGTAACCCTTGATAAAATACCAACATGTACTAGGGTTATTCTAAACAAAACTTTAAAACATAATTCACAAACCAACAATGGCTTTAAAAATACAAACTCAACCATAAAACCCATACAAGAGTTACAAAATATATATTTTTCACCTCTGCTCACATTCCCTAACTAGAGTTAACAAAACCTATTAACCATTTGTTACCCTAAAAGACTATGAAAACCAAAATATAGATTTAACAGGTAAAACCCTTAAACCCCTTAAAAAATTAAAGTTTGAATAAAGAAACGTTAACAGGGTTACTAAAATTAAACAAATATTTGACATTGTTAACAAAAACTTGAACTTATAAAGAAAGTCATATCTTCTTTGAATTTGAGACAAGAAAAATAGGGATTAAGAAAAGAAAACAAATATTAGTTATTATTGTCATGACTAGTTCATTATTCCATGTCATAACTTACTTCATACTCTCACAAACTTTCACAATTATATTCCACTGCTGAGGACAAGAAAACCTTAGCTGTGCATGCCATGCCCTAGCTTGAGGGCACTTTACAAAAATGAAATAATCTTCCAAAAATGAGCTTTGGGTATACTTATTTTCTATTCTTTTATGTCATATGCTCAACATATTATGTCCCCGAATAATATTTATTATCCAATGCCTTAGGATATGTTTATGCCCACAGACTTAAGGCACTATGTTAAGTTCCCATGATAAGATTTGTGAAGCTTATCTTATTAATCCCTTTAGAATGGATGAGAATATTTATACATGGTGTCTTTAACATATGTCTTTATAGATATAAATAGAAGGATAGATATAAATGAGAAGTCTCTTAATATAACCTTAAATAAAGAATTAGTCTTAAAATTGTATTTTCTTATGAAAATGATTAGGAATGAAGCCAAGCTGGTAGACATTAATACCCTTAGATAACCCTTCAACAAGTATATGCACTGTAAGGAACACCATATTCTTAAATGTCAAAAGTAACTATCAATGAATAATGAATATGAGATGAGGGGATCATTATAATGAATATGCCCCAACATAAAACTAAAATACCAAACCAATGCCACTATAATATATATCCACAATGTATACCAAGGTGAATCTTTCTATAAGATCACCATACAATATTATTTCTTTGACATTAAATCCAACACATGCTAGAGGGGACAACATTTATCTCAGGACACATGCAACTATAAAGACATCCATGTGACATGCACTCATCTTGTCATTTGCAGATGCATATATGGTCATTGGGCATTACACTATTATTTATTCTAATGTAATTCCTCTCACTAGTGCCCATTGACATTTAGAATCATCTAAGTTTCTTAAAAATTCATGGTTTTTCTTCATTTGGCCTTACTATTGATGATTGAAACCTCTTCTTGGCTCTTCAAACTCTCTTAGATATATTGTTAACTCTCTTGGAACATCTTCTTCATCTTGTATAGTTTTTAGAGGTCCTTGGCCATCCTTTGTTACTATACTACGACTTTCATCATTCACCAACTTGATCCAACCTTCTTCCCACCGAGCTCTAGCTTCTTGGTCTTCAATAGTTATTTCATATTTATTTCATCTTATTTCTTTGGCATATCATAATATCTTAGGTATTTTTTTTATCTAGTATCATTTTAGTTATTTATCAATTATGCATTATCTATCTATCTATTTTGGTTGTTTATGGAGGTGAAAATTTGGGTTTGACTTCAATGGGCCTCTTAAAAATGTAGGTCCAACATTATTATTTATGCATTGTGTGGAGGATTTTGAAGGATGAAACAAGAAATATTAGGATTCTTCTACTTTTGGATTGTAATTAGTCTCCCTTTATTATGATTTTTCATACTTGGAACACTTTCTTCTAGCTTCATTGTACTTTGAATTTCTTGAGCTTAGCTTAATTTTTTATTTAGTTAATTATTGGTCTTGAGTCTTTCTGATTCTTTCCTTTGTACTTCATTCATATACAATGTATGTGTACCATGCTGGCATCCTACAATAATTTTATAGTCCTAGACTCGCATAGGCATCAAAAGTAGTGAGCTAAAGGAGTTGGCTAGATAGTCTGGACTTTTTTTATCTTCCATTTCAGGTAGTTAAAATATTTATATCTATTAGTATCATGGAGATATTTTTATTTCTTTATTTAACCTTGTGTTCATTTGAATTTCAATTTCTATCTAGTTAATGAATCTCCTTGATCACCCTAGATAACCACATTACTTTTTTAGTGAGGCAGCATAAGGCTTTATTTATCCCTTATGATCTAATCAATATCAATGGTGGCAAATTCCTTTCTCTACAAAAGGAAAATCCAAAAATGTTTCACATACAAAGAACCTTCTCAAAGAAAGAAGGTATCTTTAGATGATGACAATCCTCCATCCTCTAGTGTACCACATCATCCAAAATGATTTCATTAAGCATCCATGTCATAGAAGGATGGAGATATTAACTAACCAATAAAAATGTTATTGTCTCTACCTAGACTTGACTTAATATAATTTGAATTCTATGTCATAATTAGTGGAGCTTTACCCTACCTTAGCATCTCAACCATCTCAGTAACAAACTTTGGTATCTCACAAAATCTTATAAAATCTCAGTGAAGACATGTTATCTTATTTTACCTCATTTCCTTTTACACCAAGATGCTTTTGAAGTATTTCCTCAATATCAAATGAACTCTGACTTGCAAAAGAGTCATTACCATATATCAAAAGGTTATACTTAATTATCTTTTCTCTACTAAACATGAGATCAAACATGGAAACTTTTGAAACACAAATAAAATCCATTCAAATAGTTCTATCTATCTTTGTTATGGTAATAGTGAAGACTAGCATCTAATCTCCATGTCATTGCTATGGAAGATTAAAAAGATTTAAAAAAAAAAGGCTAGCTATCGTATTAAGGGTTACGATATTTCAACTACTCTCTTTTGTACTATTCTTAAAAGATATCTACATCGGTAATCTACAAAAACAATAGTCTTGAAGGTATTAATGAACTATACTATTCTGCAACAAGCTATTAATAACACCTTTTCAACTTCTTAATAAATAAGAGATCTCATGTGCATTTTAATCAACTTTAATAACCAAATACTCATAAAATTTATATGGTGACCCCACACATCTTTTGTATACACATAGGAATCACTACATTCATCAAACTTTTCAAGAAAGTGAAATATATAGTTTTGTAATAAAACAAATCAGTTAAACAAATACAATCTATCCTTGTTTTTCCGGAGATTTACAATCAATTTTGGCCCCTCCTTCAACACCTCACATGAAAATAATCCACACATGTTTTCTAGGGTGTTCTTTTTCCTGTAATTTTGTGAGACTTTATAAAACCTTCCTCTGTGTATTGCAAGTGGAGTCTCCAAATTACTCTTGCATGGATGATCTTGAAAGAAAAGATAGTGATTGGTAGCTTGTCACAAGATGCATGTGGAAGCAGGTTGTCTGACCCCTAATACCAAATGAACATGAAATGGTGAAATACTTAAATATTATTCAATCAATCAGATGATGTAGAGATTCATACAGGCAAGGCAATAGTCACTTGGGTTGTTGATATAACTACACAATAAATAACAATGTAATGCTAGTTACATAGTTTTGCCAACAATTAGTTGTATCTATTCATATATAGTTTCCATGTGGCTATACGAATTAGAATGAATGATTCCAGTATGCTTTGTATCCTTTCTAGAGAAATCAAATAGAAAGGTGTCTCTATGCTATTTATAGAAATCATATTGTTTAAAAAAATGCCTTTTTTATTGATAGATGACAATCCTTTAACCATATGCTTCTTCTCGAATAAAAGAAATTATCAAAATCAATGCTTATATATTTGATGTCATAGATGACAATCCATGTTGTACTTTTGCAAAAGCACTATACATTTTGATACCTATGAACCATTTGATACCCCTTTAAATACTTTTACTCATTTTTACTCATTGTCCAATAGGTATTTGTTTATTTAACATACCAAAATCGGAGGAAACTCAACTGAAATGCAATTAAAATAAAAGTGCTAATTTTTAACAAATGTGAAAAACAAATTTAGCACAAAAACATTATAAATGATTAAAGAAGAGCATAAATATTGGTGAAACGTAAGTATAGACTTGTGAAGTCTCCTCCAAAATCTGTCATGGCTGCTTCCTCGTCCTCCTCCTTGGGGAACTTTAACGTTAAATCTTGCACGTGCGGTTTTCCTTTCTCTCTGGCACAGATATCAGCACGAGCAATAAAGGTATGCACACCACTCACCAATTCCCATCTCTCAGATGTGAACCTATTCCAGTCTTCCCATGGAGACACCATCACGCACGCAGAAAACCCAAACAGATGCTTCCATTGCTCACTTGGAGCAATCCAAGCGAAAAGAGAAGCATCCCTCATGCCATGGGATAAATGGAGAAGAGTATCACCAACATGTTTTTCACTTTCCTCCATTAATCCCACGTACATAATGTGGAAACCCTTGTTGGAAAGATCTTCTATTTTCTTCTTCACCATCTGAAATGCTTTCTCGTTTGCCAAAGAGCATAGATCACAACACGTCACCAGGAATGCAATTTTATCTTCACCCGCCAGTAATGTGGACGACCACTTTCTCTCTATTCCACCAACATTCACAAATCTACTGTCATCATCAAATAATGCCCCCCATAGGGAATGTTTGTACATTCCCCACTCCATGAGCAGGGTGTATGTTCGTACAAGTAGAGGGTGTCGTTCCTTTATTTGTTCCCACCGATCTATCAACTTGGTACTTCCTGCTATCTTTAACATTATTAAACTCTTCAACTGAATCATTTGGTCCATTGATTTTCCTTCCAATTGAGAACACCGTGATGCGTCTATTGCAGTTACACTTGTCAACGATCCGAAATCATCACTAAGCCTCTGCAGGTTTCTGCAGCCACGAATTCTCAGAAATTCCAAAGACTTTAGCTGCCCAAATTTGTCAGAGAGACTAGACAGCACTGTACAATCTTCTATAAGCAGCTTCTTCAAGTTTGTTAGATTGCCAAAGGTGCTCGGAAGGTTTCTTAACATTACGCAATTAGTCAATTCGAGCTCTTCGAGAAACTTTAGCAGTCCAACACTTTCTGGAAGATGCTTCATCTTAAGGCAGTTTGTGATCTGAATATTTTCTAATAGATGGAGGCTCCCAATGCTTTCCGGTAAGGAAGTGAGCTCTATGAAACTGGACAATTTTAGGCGACGCAGAGAAGTAAGTTGACAAAAGCTGTCTGGAAGCATAGTCATAAATTGCTTATCTTGTGATAACTCCAGCTCGTCCAACTGAGATAGGTTGTCAAATGTTTCATCAAGCCCGTCGGATTCCAAATTAGTCACCTTCAAAATGCGTAAAGAATGAGATAACTGCAGGCACGGTTAATTTTCAAGATCAGCCCTTGAAGGATGAATAAATGTGCGTTCTCTATTTCTAAAGAATAGTGGCGAAAATAAATGCTAAACTTACCTCGCAAAAACTGTCGTCACTCTTTATGCGGCCCTCAAAAATCGCCAGCGTTGGAAGCTTGTTTAACTTTATCGGTGCACAATCTCCGTAATCAACCAGGTACCTTAGATTTTCAAAATTTCCAGTGCACAGTCCATTCACTTTTGTTCCGCTTGTAAGACATAAAACTCTTAAAGATTTGTTCATCTTATCTAGATGTTCTGCCTGAAGTTGGAATGCCGGTTCATCGGGGAAATTCCGTCGAAGCCAAATTCCTTTAAGTTTCTCAACTGTCCGCAAGCACAAAGTCTTAGATTGGAATAATAAGTGGCTTCTCAGACACAAGTTACAACCCCCATAAAAGCTTGTACACAGAAAAGAATTGGCTTATCTGTTGGACTCTGAAAATTGTAAATCAAAATTCAAACTTGTTATTAATTTTTTCTTAAAAAATAATTTATAAAATATAATTTTAAAATATTATGGTAGATGGCACGTGAAATATTATATATATATTTGTAGTCTTCAAAGCGTAAATTAATTTTGTAATATTATTAATAATTTTCTTCTATAATACAAAATACTGATAATTTATTTAGGATTATTTTTCGAGCATATAATAGAGTTTTATGTTTTGTTTGATATTAATTTGTTTTTATACCATTTTATGAAATCAGGTTTTGTCCATAGTTTTAATATATTTACTTTGTAAATAGAATGTTTTAAAGGTCAAGTCTTATAGAAAGAGGACATTTACTTTGTAAATAGAATGTTTTAAAGGTCAAGTTTTATAGAAGGAGGCTTGCTAAAAAGTACTAGTGAGTTATGGAGATATTTTAGAAATATCTTAAAAGTTGTTTCTATAGTGAATTTAGAAGTGCATTTCTCTTAAAATTTCAAAGGGAGAAAATATTTTGAATAAAAAATTAATAAATAAGCATTACTTTTCTTCTATTTATTTTCTTACAAAAAATAAAAGATTAATTAATTTATAAGGAATAAAAAAATTCTAAATTGTTAGAACAATTTGAAACCCCACCTTAAAATAATGGAGAATTTTAATCCACCTTAAAATAATGGAGTAAGAATCTCTATTTAAAAAATTAAAATTAAAAAATGATTATTTTCTTGGAGGTCACCCATTCTAGTAGTACTCCAGTAACGGTTAATCCCACTCTGCTTGCAACTCTATTTGTAAAACCTTAACCAAGTGTTTTGCCTTTACAACCATTCATTATAAAGCCCTTAAGCTCATCAATTGATAAGTATAAGATACTTTTCACAAGGCATGTTTCATAAGTAATGGTTCACAAGAAATCTCTCATGAGAGATAAGTTCTTGTGAACCATTCAAAAAGATAGATTTTATGAACCACTATTTATAAAATAAAGACAATAAATTTCACTCAAAAACTACACATTAAATCCTGATAGCATTTTTTTATATGAACCCTTTCCTCCGTAAAATAGATCCTCGGAAAACCAAATAAGCAATTATGTGGAAAGTAAATATTAGAATGAAAATATACCTGCGTATCTTCAAAAACATCGGCCATAGATTGTAGGTCTGTTATTCTATTCGATTCTGACAATTTTCTTCCTCGAGCTAAAACAACATCATGAAGTTCTACTCGGCCATTGGAGATCTTTACCAGTGCCGCGTCCTCCAGTGCTGCAAGGTCATTTTCACCCACAATAAAGCTCACGATGCGCCGCTCCCAGTAAGAAAAGAAAGCTGCAATATCCAAAAAGGCATCTTTATAACGATCCTCCCGCAAACTATTATACACCATGTCCACTGCTCTTTCTGTTAATTCGCCGTCCGATTTCGCAAGGGAATTCTTGAAGAATTCAAGAGTACTGTTTAAGGCGGAGAGCTTGTAACGATATTTACGCAATCCTGTACCCGCAAGATTTAACACCAATGGAATACCGGCACAGAATCTCACCAGGCCATCGATATCCAAAGTTGCGTCAAAAGTTCCATCGGGACTATCTAAAACTTTTCGGCACAATAGTTGCTTTGACTCCATGAATGGAAGAAAATTTATACTATATGCTAAGCGTGTAATAATATCCTGCTGTTCAAGAATATTAGTCTCGTCCAGCATAGTCGTGGTCACAAGCATTCTACTACGCTTTGGAATACATGCCAAATTATCTGGCAGAAGTTGTGCAAGGTCGCGGCCTCTTAGCGCATTGTCAATGAACAGAAACAGAGGCTGACTGGCTGCTTTTCTAAAGGCCTTACATATTTCCTCTTGACCCCGTTTACAATCCCTCAACTCCAATCTTTTGCCAAACAAGTCCTTCAATATCTGCCCCTGAAGATCCTTAAGATCAGTTTCAGAACAGTCGTGCTTGATTATGAGGTGGCAGTATTTGTAGGCTTTGAGATCGAGAGAGCCAACAATGGCATTTGTAAGGGTTGTCTTACCCGTACCCACCTTCCCAAAAACTACCACGGCTCTCGTTGATACATCTTCCTCAATGCCCAACATATCAGTTACACTCGACACAGCATCGTTGAATCCCACTGCATAAATCAATTAAAGCCGTTTCTTAAATTATAGAGAC